>CAUJNA010003705.1:1400577-1468077 GCA_963377175.1 Effrenium voratum | reverse complement strand
ATTGGCCCGTTTGGGGCATCACGCTGACTTGAGCATTTGTTATGGACCATGTGATCTGACAAAGGGGGGATGAAGGCCCACGAGCATCCCAAAGTACAGACATGCAGCCTCAGATGTAGAATGTTGGCCAGTAGGGCGACCGACCAGCACAAACGTTCTCCAAGGATGTTCATTGCACAATCAAAATCACGCGGGGGTAAAGGATGCTCACCAACATCCTCGAAATCAAAGTGGTTGTGCAGATGTCAAGTTGTCAACAGTACGGTCCCTCTTACTGGAATTCGTTGAAAGGCGAACCGAATGTCGCCATGTGACCAGGGTTCCGAAAAAGGTCCCTCTTTTGGCGACCTCAAAGGCGTTTCCATTGGATTGGAAGGCACCTGTGCGGCTGGTGGTGGTGGTGGTGTTGGTGGTGGTGGCGGTGGTGGGGGTAGTCATTTGGCTTCCAAAAGGTCTGCCAAAGGGCCTGGCCCAACGTGGAGTCCCTGAACGCACAGACAGCACTGGGGCTTGATTTGGCCTTCGAGGGAAAACAAACGCAGGTGGAAGCGTATTTCGACAAATGTATTTCGTGCCAATTACATGTGTTCCCCTGTTGTCCCCTGGCCTTTCCCTTCCCAAAAATGGGTACGGCCATCTTGATTTTGATTTTCAGTCTGGGCCAGGACGAGGAGCTCACGTCTCTGCGCCAAGACGCCCGAAACATCCTGATGCAGGCTGCCGAGGATGGACAGCCTGGGCGCGTCTGTCCCGGATCCCGGATCCGCCGAGCTTGGGTCACAACTCCCAATTACAATCAAATTACATGTGTTCTAACTGCGAGCTTATCGTGGGCAGAATGTCTTCAAGGCCTTGTTCGGCTTCCAAACCGAATCTTTGAGCGATGGGAACAGGTCGTTTTGATCACGCTGAGCCCCTCCTCATCCTCAGGATTTTTCGGAGGATTGGACAGAGGGTTGCGGGGGGTTGGGACAGGACTTGAAGAGGACATGTTTGGTAAGATGTCGTGCTGAAGTTTCCGCTCCTAAATGGGTTCGGATCACTGAGCTAGCGTCATTCTACTGATGGAAGCGGGGTTCCGCTGGCGGCCTTCTAAAACCGTCCGATCGTCAGCGTCCAGGGTTGGAGTGAGCTAACCCTGTTTTACTTGCTTCAAAACAGAAATGCTTGGCAACCTAGGTCAACAATTCGGGATCTGGAAAGGGTTGTCAAAATTAGAGGTCCCGCGGCAAAATCAGTGATTCGAACCCTTTTGGGTTGATTCCTGTTCAACCATCCGTCTGGTTCTGCTCTCAGGTTAACCTGGGACCCCCAAAAGCCACCAGCACCCCCTTGTGGTGGAGTGTCCTTTTGGCATTTGACCTTCAAATGGGCGGGCTTGCAGCCAGGACGGACGACTAGAAGTGGCCTTGAAGAGCGTTCGCCCGGAGGCGTGCGAGCCTTGCTCTGTTTAACTTGTGGGTGCCCCAAGAATCCGCTAGCATGACGAGTTCGGAGTCCCTCTAAACCCCAATGACGCCAACAAACAACCTTCCACAAACTAGTTGCCATGAACACAGCGGAAGCAATTCCAGCCATGTATTTCTGATGTCCACCGCATCCCGGTCGTTCAGAGGCACCCCAAATGGTATTTGTTCCTTTGTTTTCTTGCGCAACGACCCTCACACATTTCAGCCTCCGAAAAGGGCGCACCCTTGTTCCCAGTTGAGTGACACCCTCTAAGCCTCAATTTTGTTTGGTAGGTGCGGGGAATCAATTCCAAGAACGTCCGCCGGCTCACTTGCCGACGCTTGGGTTTTGCAGACGAAGCAGCAATACGCTCAGCAAGACAACATAGACCAAGAAAACCACCTTTGTGGCTAAATTGTCGGTTGGACCCCACAAGTCAGTGGTCTGCTTTGGATGCCATCAAGAACAGATTCCAGTTGTTGGGTGTATTTTTTAAAGCGGTAACCCGTCTTGGGGTTGCTGCAAAGGGATGCCAAAGGGAAGCCTGGTCAAGCCCGTTATCTTGGTTTTAAAAGAAAAACCACCCATTTGTCCGCCTTTCGAACGTGCAGCCAAAACGCATGGAGGCTAGCCTGGAAATCAAGGAAAGAGAGCAAGGGGCGTTCCAACCTCCACAAGGTTTGGTGCCCAATTCACGTGCCTAAGGTGGGGGTTTTTGAGAGACCTCAGATCTTGTCAGAGCTTGTAAAGGAAGAACGGGTGGATGTGTTGTGAAACAAAACATATAATCGTAGAACAAATCAATTTTCAAGTGGACGATTTGTCACTGTTCTACACCAAAAGTGAGTGAGTGTTTCACAATTCTTCAGCCCCACGAGCCTTCCAAACCTTGACCCTCTTTCCAAAAACCCTGGAAGTGGCCAAAGGCTTCCCCACAAGGCCAGTAGTCTTCCAAACCGTTTTGTCAGCTTCCTTGATTGTTGGAGGGATTGTAGCATTCAGGTGGAGGTTGCTTTGGAGCCCAGTGAGGGTTGGGGGTTGGCTTTCGGCTTTGACCCCGTGGGTCGTTGCTG
Organism: Effrenium voratum; assembly: GCA_963377175.1. Taxonomy (NCBI): domain Eukaryota; class Dinophyceae; order Suessiales; family Symbiodiniaceae; genus Effrenium; species Effrenium voratum. Next base: position 1,465,555 of record CAUJNA010003705.1, on the reverse strand, counting down.
GGCTTTGGATTCCGAAAAATAGGCTCTTCGGGATTTTGGGAAAATGGGGGATGGGTTTCTCCGAAAATATTCCCAAGCCACGAGGGTTGTGAAGACTTGGCCTATTGTACAATAACATGAATGCATGAACAACTGTAGCCGTGGAAAACAGGTCAAGCGGCCCTTCATACGGTTTCGCATGGTAGCGGAGCCATGGCATGAGGTCTCGCTACAATCGTGAGATCTATCAAGATCGGGCTGATCACGCTGGGTACATTTTGCTTGGACGCGTGACTGGTGTCAACTGAACTTTTTACGTCTGGACTGGTGTGCTGGTGGGTTTCATTGGATTCCTGATCGCTTTGTTTTCAGCTGACAGCATGGCGGATGGAACAGAAGCCGCAGGCACACCGGAGTTGCAACAGATCGGCGAAGCTTTGAGACAATTGCTGGCCGAGCAGCAGTCACAGCGGACGCGCGTGGATGATGTGAGCCAGGCAGTGCTGGGCACAGGTTCTGCAGTGCAGGTGACGCAGGCTGTGACAGAGCAAGTGGTTCAGCAGGTGATGACTCAGGCGCAACAGCAAAATCAGGAGCGGATCGGCCAGATCGAACAAGCTCATCAGCAGACGCAGGATCAGTTGACGCAGGTGGGAACCGCCTTGCAACAGATGCAGGAGCAGATGAAGAACATGGGCCAAGCAGTACAAACCGGGCAGCTTGGCGGAGTGGGATCCGGAGGCATTCAGCCTGGGTTGGGCGCCTCGGCATCAGCCGGAAGTGTGGGAGCCTCTCATGGGGCTGGCACGCCTCCAGTGCCGCAGTCGCCATTGAGGGGGAATCTTGTAGGGCCACCAATTTACAATCTTGGTGGAGGTGGCAGTCCTGGACAGCCGAGTGCAGCAGTTGCATATGCCATACAGCAGGGCGGAGTGGATAGCAAGCCTTTTTGCAAACCTTTCAGGAGGGGAAGGTGAGCTTTTTGGATTGGGCTGACAGCATCATTACAATCAGTGATGCAAACATGCCTGGCATGGAGTGGATCATGCAGGAGCAACCGAAGAGTGCCGTGTCGATGGATGCAGTGCTGGTCCGGTTTCCGCATGTGGATCAAGTATGATGACTGAGTACGTACACGGTCGGAGAAGCCAGGAGCATTGTGAGGCAGGCGAGACGGCCGAACGGGCATGAGGCTTTCCGGTTGCTGAATGTGCGGTTCAACCCCAGCACGATTGGGCGGCAGAGAGCAGATCTGATGAAGATCACGAACCCGCAAGCAGGCGTTTCTAATTGGCAGCAGAGGTCGTGAGCTGGGAGAATCTGATCGTGCAGTATTTGCGCCGCCCGGGTGCTGAGCGAGTTTCGGATGCAATGCGGATGGCAGCTTTGGTGCACATGGCGCCTCACATGAATGCAGCTCGCTACACAACGTACATGGAGCTCCGAGAGGAGATCATGAGCTACATTGAGCAGGTCACACCAGCTGCTCACACCACCATGGATGTGGGTTCGGTTGGTGTCGTGAAAGGAGGTGGATGCTTCATCTGTGGAGGACCGCATTTGCAGCGTGATTGCAAGAAGAAGGGCAAAGGCAAAGGAAAGGACGGATCCAAAGGCAAAGCTGCAGGAGGCAAGGATGGCTTCAAAGGTAAGGGGAAGAGCCATGAGAAGGGAGGCAAAGGTGCCGGGAAAGGATCTGGAAAGAAAGGAGGAGGAAAGAAAGGCACCTGCTACAACTGTGGCAAGCCGGGACACACGCGGGATCAATGCTGGAGGGTGAAAGCGCTCAATGCTCTGGAGCAACATGAGACTGATCCGCTTATGTCTCAGCTGCAGTCGTCATTTGTTAAGGCGGCAGCGGAAGAGTATGCAAGGAGGAGAGGAGAGAGCTCAAGCCCCCTGCATCAGCAGCAGCCACAGCAACAGCAATCAGGTTTCCCTTCATCCCCGGTGAGGTCATCAGCCCCAAGCTCTACGATGCCTCCAGCTAGCATGGGCAGTTTGGTGGTTAAGCAGCTTTGTGCTATGAGTGGAATCGCAGCAGGCAACAGCAGCAGCAAGAGGAGGAAGCCAGCAGCAGCCACACCAGTGAGGTGAGGAGAATGAGATGGCCCACAGTGCCAATCGGTTCAGATCGGGGAACGGAGATGTGCAAGATCGTGCAGATCACTGTGGACTCGGGTGCGGCAGCTTCAGTGGCGCCTCCACAGGTTTTTGAGCATGCTTGCGCCGGACAACGGCCTGAGTTTCCTGAGTGCCAATGGTCAGGTGGTGCCCGAGTTGTATCGGGTGAAGCCTACCGTGATGACGGAGGAAGGTCACAAGACGAGGACTGAGTTTTCGGTGGCGAACGTGCATAAGGTCCTGATGTCCGCAGCGCAAGTGGCAAACAGAGGACACAGAATAGAATCCATCTGGCGCCCCATTGGGAGAAGAGTTGGATCGAGGAGATCGGTACTGGGGAGAGGATGGAGCTGAAGCAGGTGGACGGAGTCTACGTTCAGGAGGTGATCGTGATGCCCACGGAGCCGATGGATTTTCCAGGGCCGGCGTTGTGGGTCGGAGATATGGAGGAGTGAATCCGACTCATGAGGAGGCTGTAAGTCCCTGTGGAATCCGCCGTCAACGACCAGTTCCACCTGTGGTGTTTGCGGTAGAGGCGGAGGAATCCCACGAAGAGCAGCCGAAGGCGTATGGTGAGGAGGATGGACATTTGGACATGCTTGAGCCGAGTGTCATGGATGAGGCTGAGAGACGCAGAGGTGTGTTCTGTTTGAACATGCCGGAAGTTCTGGACGACGAGCTCGAAGAAGCGGCCGTTCAGCAGTCTGTGCATGAGGAATTTGAAGAGCAGGGGCAACGCTCCACAATGCAAGAGGTGAGAGATCACGCAGTGTGCCACATGCCGTATCGAAGCTGGTGCGCGCACTGTGTCCGTGGTCGAGGTCGAGCCCGGCCGCATGCTCGGATTAGAGAGGCAGAGGATGAAAAGCTGAGGAGACGGACGCGAGTGAGTATGGATTACTTCTATTTGAGCAAGAAGAAGGATGATGCTTTGCCCTTGCTGGCGATCGTGGATGAGAGTACGCAACGCTTATTCTCGCTTTCACTGCCGTGCAAAGGGATTGGGCATCAGTACAATGTGGCGGTCGTGACCAAGCTGATCAAGAGCTTGGGTTTGCAGAATGGCATACTCAAGACGGACACTGGGAATGCCATAGTGGCCTTGAGGAGCGAGGTGCAGGTTCGACTCCCTGACATTGGATTCGAGAATGCGGTGAAGGGTGAGAGCCAAACCAATGGCCCAGTGGAGAATGCTGTGGAACGCATTGAGGGCATGGTGAGGACTTTGAAGAGTGCACTTGATGCCCGCTATAAGGCACAGGTGCATCCCCGGCACCCGGTGTTGTGCTGATGGTGGATTACGCTGGATCTCTGATTACGAGGTTCAACCGAGGATCGGACGGTCGGACGCCATACGAGCGGTCGACTGGGAAGAAGTGGAATATCTCGCTCCCGGAATTCGGAGAGTGTGTGCTTTACAAACCTTTGAAAGGCGAGGAGAAGGGCAGCAAGATGGAGCCGCGATTTTATCCTGGCGTTTTCTTGGGATTGCAGGAAGCAACGAAACTACGCTGGATTGGTACCGATGCTGGCGTTGCGAGGACTTGGACTATAAAACGGAAACCTGTTGAGGAGCAATGGGTGATGGAGGAGTTGGACAAGGTGATTGGCTTGCCTTGGCAACTGAAGCCAAGTGCAGCCCCAGATGGTACAAGAGCAGGCGCGGCAGCAGAGAAGGAGATTCGCATTGAGTTGGCTCCGGATGATGCATCGGTGCCTGAGCCGGTGGTGGAGAAGAAGCGGAAGGGCTATGTTCCGCGTGGGCTGTACATCCGGAGAGACATTGAGCTGCAGCAGTTCGGGTATACGGCAGGATGTGATGGCTGTGAAGCCGCAAGAGAAGGGTTGGCGCATCGCCAACACACCAAAGCATGCAAGAAGAGGATTGCCGAGGAGCTTGAGAGAAGTGATGAAGGCAAGAAGCGAGTTCAGCAGATGCGAGAAAGGGAGGAACGCTATATTGTGGCGTTCCAAGAAAGAGCTGAACGTGAGGAGCAGAAGAAGAGGAGGTCAGAAGCGGTAGAAGAGGATCGTGCTAAGCGGTCTTCCAAGGTTGAGGGCGCAGCTGAGGAAGACATCGAGATCGACAAGGTCTTGAGGAGTGATCTAGCTGAGGTTCGGCCTGGACGAAGTGAGAAAAGTTCAGGTAGCGCGCAAGCTTCAGCAGCAGCAGCCGGAGGAGATGGAACATCCGCATCAGCCGCAGCAGCTCCCCCGTTTGGGAATCCAGGACGAGGAGTGGTTGACATGGCGGTTGAGGAGGCCGAAGGCGACAGGAGCAGTGGACCTATGCAAGTTGGTGCACTGGAGAGGAGAAGCTACGCAGCTCTGGCCCGGGACATCAGCCTGACCGAGACGGCTGAGCTGATGTTGGATGAAGAGGTGGAAGCAAGGAAGATTTTGTTGCAGGTTGGAGGAGTTTCAGTTCGACAGGCATATTCGCTTACAGAGCCTGTGCTGGTTGAGCTGTATTCGCCCCCAAGGCTGACAGAATTCGCGAGACGCAGTGGTTGTGGTGATGGCTTAGCATTGGACCTGACGGCCTGCGATGGGAACGGAGAAGAGTGGGACTTCACCAAGGAGTCGTGCAGGGAACGAGCCAAGCAACGCATTGAGGTTTTGAGCCCGGACCTACTTTTGGGTTGTCCGCCATGCCATGTACTCGCCATTGCAGTATTTGAATGAGCAGAAGGGCGATTTTGAGCAGAAGCAGCAAGACTTGAAAGATGCTGAATCGCACTTGCAGTATTGTGCCAAGCAGTATGAAGCTCAAATTGATCGAGGAAAGTTCTTCGTACATGAACACCCTGCGTACGCCACTTCCTGGAGTACTGAAGCAATGAAACGTGTGGCAGCCAGAAAGGAAGTATTTTCAGTAATTGGCGACATGTGTGAGCAGGGCATGAAGATCTGGGACGAATATGGCGAGGGCATGGTGCGCAAAACAACTGGGTATTTGACGAACAGTGTTTGTATTGCACAGGAACTGAGCAAGAGATGCAGCAATGATCCTGACGCTTTGCGTATTCACAGACAGAGCCGCAAGGCGGCAAAGTGTGGACAGTTCCCAGGTGCAAATGGTCCTGAGTGGGATCGTGTGAGAAGGCGTGTAACTTTAGATTTGACAAATGGAGTGATTTTGCAAGATCTTAAAGATGTGCACAATGCAGCAACAGCAGATTTGCAGCAGTGCCGGGAGATTGAGACCGTGTTCTATTACTTGGAACCTGGGAAGCAGTGGCACCGGCAAATACCTCTGTTGGGCGGGAAAGCAAAGCAGTTTGAAGTTTATCCCAACAAGCAGTTGCAGAAATTACGACCCATGAATTCTTTGGAGTGTGGGCCAACCAACGAAGAAGTGGATGTGGATCTTTCTTTGGCCCCAGATGATTTGCAGTTGGTGGAGGATGACTGGACAACATTCACAGATGAGGTTTCGGGCAAGGCGCTGTCACGAGAAGGCGTATTGTCTGCTCGAGCGGAGGAGATTGAGTTTGCGAGCCGCTACAATGTCTGGGACCTGGCCCCGGTCGAGGAGGCCTATGCAGCATGTCCATCGGGCCCAATCAAGACCCGATGGATCGACTTGAGCAAGGGAGATGTGGAACACCCTGTTTACCGTAGCAGGCTTGTGGTGCAGGAGATTCGCAATTCAAGCGTTGAGGCGATTTTTGCTGCGACGCCACCGCTTGAGTCGGTGCGCGTGTTACTGAGCATGCAGCGCAGTGGCTGGGAGACTGACAAGAAGGGCAGGCGGCGCAAGGTGATGTTCATTGACATCCGCAGGGCGCATTGGTGTGCACGCATCTACAGTTTGGTTGCCGGAAGAGGCTGGAGCACCACCTGGAACTTGCGGAAGGTTGAACAAAGCAATGTATGGCTGCAGAGACGTTGCAGCTTGCTGGCAGATTGAGATCACGGATTTCTTTACCAGCAATGGCTTCACGCCCGGTCTTGGGAGTCCTGTGCTGTTTGTAATCAAACCCGGGATATTAAGGTCTCAATTCACGGGGACAACATCACGTCTTTGGGTTTTGAGGAGCAGCTGGAGTGGCTTCACGCGAGATTGCTTGAGCGGTATGAGCTGAAATTTGGCGGAATGTTGGGACCAGATGAAACGGATGTGCAAAATTCTAAGGGGTGATTCCCCATTCTTTCGTCACACGCGCACTCAGTGCAACGATCGGTCTTTCCAGCCGGTTTCCAAAGTCACGCCGCTGCAGGCCATCGATCTTACTGGCAGCGTTCTGTTTTCAGGGGCATTGTTCTTTCCCTACAACCATCGTTCTTTCCCCAGGGCCATCGTTCTTTCCCCAACCATCGTTCTTTCCCAACAACCATAATTATTTCCCTTCTTTCCCCACCCCATGATTCTGTCCCCCAGCGTCGTTCTTTCGATCAACGATCAGTGTGTCCCTGTTACTCTGTTTTGCTTTTGCATCTGTTTTGGGTGAAAATTGGAAAACCAGAAAGAATGGGGAAGTATTGTATGAGGCCATATTTTCGGTTAAAACCAATTCTTTCCAAGCATCCAATTTTCTAGGATTTCCGGTCTTTCCTCCCGAAAGTGATGACAACTGCTGCGTGGGCTGCTGCATTGGCCCCCATTGAAAGAATGAGGAAGTGAATTGGAAGCTTGTGGAAAATTGTATCGCGGGCACCGTTGGCCATCAGAAGGATGCTTCAATGCTTGCCGTGAAGCCACGGGCTTTATGTTTGTCAGTGTCGCCTTGGCAATGATTCATGACATGGATGTGGGCAAAATAAGAAGGGCAAGGCTGACCGCCCCTGCTTGGGAGAGGCCTGGTGGGCTGCTCGGAGTCGGCAAAGGGAGAGAATGGGAACAGTTGAGTTTTAGCCTTGCTTGGGTGGACTGCTTCGATGGCAATTGTTGTTGCATCCATTTTGGGGGATAATTGGGTTAGCTCTTCAGAATGCTTGATTCATTACGGGCGAGATGCAACGACGATTGAAGCACATGGCAGACATGTGCAAATTTTGGCGAATGAGTTGAAACTTGAGAGTGCCAAGGTTGTGCAGACGCCAGGTGTCAGCAGCAGCTTGAAAGATGATGATGTGCCCTTGGAAGGGCTGGAAGTGCAGCGGTACCGGTCTATGGCCATGAGGTGCAATTACTTGGCATTAGACAGGCCGGACATCAACTTTGCTGCGAAAGAACTGGCGCGCGGAATGCAATGTCCGAAGCAGAGCCATTTCCAGGGCTTGAAGCGGTTGTGCAGATATTTGGCTGGGCATCCACGACTGGTGTGGATCTACCGAAATCAGGAATTGCCGGAGAAACTGGGCATGTTTTCAGACAGTGATGACGCTGGATGCACAGCAACAAGGAAGTCGACATCGTGTGGGTGCATGATGCACGGTGATCACTTGATTAAATTCTACAGCAGCACCCAGCATGTGATAGCCTTACCTTCAGGTGAGAGTGAGTTTTATGCAGGGATCAAGGCTGGTAGCACTTTGCTGGGCGGTGTATCAACAATGTTGGATTTGGGAATTAGCCTGAATGCAGAGCTTCGACTTGATGCCACAGCGGCAAAGGCAATGCTGAGCCGGCGTGGTTTTGGAAAGGCAAAGCACATTTCAAGGTGCTATTTGTGGTTGCAGCAGAGGATTGCAGATGGTGAGATTGCGTTGAGACGGCTCGGAATCCTGCAGACTTGGGAACGAAACATTTGGACCGGCAGAAGATTGAGACTCTGCTGGAGTTGATGAACTTGAAGTTCGAGGCTGGTCGCCATGAAATGGCGCTCCAAGCTTAGATGTGGGTGATTTGAGTGTGACAAGCACAGCAAATCAAGGAGGCCTGTGAAGACTTGGCCTATTGTACAATAACATGAATGCATGAACAACTGTAGCCGTGGAAAACAGGTCAAGCGGCCCTTCATACGGTTTCGCAAGGGTAAAAACATTTTGCGCGCTTGGAGTTCCTTTCATCACTTTTCCATTTCCTCTACCCTTGTTCCAGGGGCTCTGTTGCAACCCTGCCTGAAAGCAGGCAGTTTGAGAGGTTCTCAAATTTTGCGTTTGGGTCCTGGTGGCAAGCCTCTTTTTTTTCCACCATTCATAGGTGTATTAACCCCCCCCAACAAAGGGAACCAAGCTAGTTCCCTTGGAAGACTGGGGCAGGTCCCCCAGGTTTGCGGAACTCGAATCCCGGATTCGAGGGCATGGATGGCCTCCGGCGAATCGCAGCGGAGTCGCTGCTGGCAGCGGCCAAGGACAGATGACAAGGGGGTACCCGGCAACCATAGGTGCCTTTTTAGGTTGACTTGTTTAGAAATAATTAGCTGGGACTGTTCCAGATAGATTTTACTCCATTTACCATGGCCATCTATGTTTCCAAACGGTCACCTATGCCAGAAACAACCTTGGTTGGTTGTTGTACCTCCCCCCCCCGGGAGAGATTAATTTGGCAGCGTCCCATTGTGGAGGGGTCCCTTTTTAACAGTTTAACAGGAAGACGGAAGGGACACCACCCCTTTTTTGGCCCCCTTACTTTCGACATAGAACCCAGCAAGCCATCATGTTTCGATACCCCTCCTTTTGGGGTCCCCCTTTTGTAATTTACAGGGGGGACAACATTAGCTGCTTGTACAGCGGCCACCATATAGTGCTCTACTAAGCCCAGGGTCTGTTTTCTTGTTGGTGGGGTGACCTCTTAACTCTTTGGATTGTCCCTGGCTCAGGTCCGCACGGGAAGACTTTGATCTCTTTTGAAGTTACTCCACACTTGAAGTTTTATGTTTCGTACGGACACCACAACCAAAAATTTGGGGGTCAGGAAGGCTGCGGGTGCCCTCCTTCAAGCAATCATGGGAGTGGACGGACGATGGGGGAAGTTTGGAAGACTTGCCATTTTGAAAGAAGACAATGTGACAAGCGTCCACTTTTATTGGAGGGGGGTCCAGCCTGGTCCAGATTCTTCATAGGTGTGCGACGCCGGCAGCACATGATTGACAGGGTAGGCCTTTGTAGACTTCTTTATATTAAACTGGTCAAGCAAGAGTTTACTTTTTCTTGGCCAAAAAAAAAGAAGCTGCATCCTGATGGCATTTTCCTGGCCCGAACAGCTTCAACCATTTTCAGGTGGGGAACCCATCACTTGCCCCGAACAGTTAGAGGTAATATACTCCCTGCAGATGAACAACAACCCCGGAGTTTCACTGATTCACCCATTCGCAGAGGAAGCTCCTTGGAATCGGACTTCCCTTTGGGTTACTTCCGGCCAGGGGACTTTTGGTCCTTTCGAGACTCGGGGTCTCAGGACGGGACCCTGGAGAAGGCCCTGCTTCAGGCCAAGGAGGCGGCGAAACGAGTCGTTGCCAATCGGTCCCATTCGCTTTACTTTCTGGCAGTTTTTGTTTTCCCGATGTCCGCGTTGGCTCGGCAGTTGCCGTGTTTTACTGTAAGATTGTTTCATTCTTGTATGTTCCAGAATTGTTGGTTCTGTTCTTTTTTGGCGGGCTGCAACAAAACAACGCGTTGCTTGCCCGCATGCCAAGGATTGGGGATGCTTCCACCCCCTCTGGACATTTAGTTGCCCGTTATTTTCTGGCGAGCTTGGGCGCGAGTGGCCATGATCTAGGTCCTGGAATCAGGGGAATACCTGATTTGGGGCTGGTAAACACAGCAGATTCATGGAAGGAAGCCGAAATGGGTTGCCGCCCCAAGAAATTCCTGAAGGGCCACCCGAAAGCAGATTCTTCTAAGAATCTCTGAGCAGGAGAGTATTTCCAAAACATTCCCTACCAGTACGAAAGGAGTGGCCCCAGAATTGTTCAAGCTCTTGGGGGATGGATTTGGAACCGCACAGGGGAAGCTTCACAAGTGGCCAGATGAGCAACTAACACTTCCAGCTGCATTTGCAGACGCTTTCTTTCCAGCCGTTTCCAAATCCAGAGATTTGGATAGTTGACAAGAGGTGTGGGAGCAGAGGCAGAGGACAAGATCTTTGGTCGAGGTGGGCTGATGGGCAAAAGACTTTTCTGGGCGGCACCTTGTGCCCTGGTTTTCCCGTTTCCTTCGCAAAACGTGAAGTTAGAGTTGTAGCCACATAATAGGTTTTATTGCTTTCTTGATTTTATAATTCTTTTTCGAGGGGTACCTGCCTCATTCTTTCCAGGGATCCTTTGAACACCTCCAGAATACCAGGGACAGCGACCGGGGAATCAACCACTAGAATCGTGGTCTTTCCCACAGCTGCCAGCTCCCGGGCAAATGAAACAGGGTTGTGACCGACTGACTATTACTATAAGGCCCCCTTTTGTGGTTTTGAAGGGAAACCAAGAGGAAATCAGCAATTTCGGGGGGGTCCCCTAAACACAAGCACAAATAGATGTGCATGAATTCTCCTATAATCATGACTTAATTTGGCTTCAAGATATTCCACACCCTCATTTATTTTTTCTGACCCTTGCAGTGATTCTCCGGGTGGGTTTTGGGCCAGGTCTCTCGCTTGGTTTCTCTTTCAGCTGTCAGGATGGCCCGAGCCTGGATTCGCTGCGCATGCAGGCGAGGCTGCGACTGGAATTCGGTGTGTCTTCTTTTTCTTGAGCTACCCCTTCGGGGGTTGCTTCAAAGGAAATTCATTTTGAGAGAACCCACTGCTAAGTGCGGGCTTCCGCCATATGCGACCACAATCCAAACATATATATATATATGCATTTGGGGACAGCTGAGGTATAGTTGAGCCTCTTTCTCAGAGCGATCTGAATTCCCGCCCAGTCTAAAAGAGATGGCTATGCATCAACGCTGAAGCTACCCCGCAAATGGGTGGCTCTTCGCTTTTTCCAGAAAGGGTACACTCAGCAAACTAGAATGAAGCCTTTCCGTAGCTGCCAATGAATAATTCTCCCCTTGATTGTGGCTTTCGAGAGGTCCAGCATTCTATCTCTCTATTCCCTTCTGTATTCACGGTTTACCTTCATTGGCGGTCAATTAGTGAGACGAGAGACGCGAGGGAACGGTCTGTCTCTCTCCCAACTCTTGAACCGCTATTACAGGAAGGTTCCAAGAGACACAGAAGATAACAGCCAAGGAGACAACCAAAAGACACAAAGAGAAGGGAAGAGAACAGGAATGAAATGATGGTCACCTTCCCACTCATCCCTCTCTCTCCGTTCGTTTGGATGAGTTCCTGAGCCACCAGTTGACCGCTATCACCCGCTCCATCCTGTTCGCTCTCTTACACTCACTCATCCATCTCTTGGTTACTTTTCCCTTCACAGCCTATTTCTGGATGAATCCCCAACACGGCAAAGAGAAAGAGATAGACAGGGAAAGCATAAGAAAGACATAGATAGAGAAATGCTTTCCTTCCTGTCTTCTTCATCTCTTCACTCTATCACCACAACTCCGTTCGTCTCCGTTTCTCGGTTCAAGAGGAGAGAGATAGAAGGTAACATGTGAATGAAGAAAGTAACCCAAAGGCTTTCATTCACACCTTCTCCTTTCCATAGCTACCTTTGGGATTACATGGAAAGGGTGATGAAGGAAAAAGTATTTATTGCCTGGCATGCGAGTCAAGTGACAGCTAATAATATATTTCTTATCACCTGGCTTTTTATCTTCTAATTGTCTTCTTTTTAATAATCTTATATTTTTATTAGAACTGTAAATGACAAGGTACCAAATATAAAAGCATTTCATTCGGGTTAACTGTTCTTTTTTGGAAAAGCAAAGATACAATAATCTGGAAGACAAGTAAAAAGTGAAAGATAGTGAATAATAGAAACAAAAAAAGAGAAGGACGGAATATCATATTTTTAGTATTTTATTGTTTGGTTTTTATTAAGAATCTGATATGCGAGACAAGCCCTGGTAATAAGATCTTGATTTTTTACGACATTAAGATTATTATTTCCCTAAAGAATGCTTTTATTACGGTTAAAATCCCAGATGTTACACCAAACGCACAAAATAGAAAAGGTAAATGAAAGAACGAGAATAGAGACAAATAACCTTGACATGATAACTCTTTTAACTTGCTTTTACTTTAGGATCTTATTTTCAATCACATTTCTTTTTTATTCGGCATCATGGATGCGCCACCCGGCCAGCCAAAGCCAAGTGCGCAGGCCGCCGAGACACTGCTGCGTGCAGCGGAGGATATGGGAAGTCCTTTGGGTTGGGGAGTTTAACAGTCCCAATATTTCCCCGTTACACATGTTCGTCGCAGCAGCACGTCATAATTGTGGAAGATAACAGCCAAAATAAATTCCATTACCAGTTCCAGCTAGAACTGGTGTTAAGCAAAGGCCCTTATTTGTTTTTGCGTTTTAGGAATTTAAGTTCGAACGAGCAGGCGAGTGATTCCAATCAAAACAAACTCTGATTCCATCAGGCTCTGTTATTTCTTTGGAGTTCGCATATTTTGGACTTATCTCGGGGCCCTGTGGGCTACAGCCCTCTCGGCCAGCGGGTTTCGAAGTCTTGTCTCCGAGGCGTGAAGCCCAAAACCCCAAAAGCAAGCGCTGTCTGAGCAGTACTCGGCCTCGCTGCTGAGAACCGGATCTGGACCCCGCAGACGGTGGCTTTTCAGATTTCCATTTAAACCAACCTCAGAAAGGGCACTCAAGAACCCCCACGCCCATTTATTTCCCCCCACTCCGAAACCGCAACACCGGTTGTCGGGGGCTGATCGCGAGGACGGCACTTTGGCACAGGCCTTGGGCGAGAGAGACCTCGAGGCCCTCCGCCAGGACTGAGCTGGCTCTGTGGGCTCCCGTGGGCTCCCGTGGGCTCTCGTCTTCCCTTGCGGGTGGGTTCATGTGAAAAATGATCTTGGCAACCAAAAAAGGGGGTTCCTTTCCCCAGGGTCAGGATCCCGAAGAACTATCATCTTGGTGGCTCTTTAGCTTGACCTTCATGTTTCCAAACATTTTGGGAGAGAAACCCTTTTGCAATGGTTCTGCAAGGGGTGGATCACCAGCAATCCCCGGGCCCTCGCAACCTCCTCTATTCAGCTTGTCAGGTGCACAATTGCCACAAGAAAAGTAGGTTGCCACATTGCAGGACAGCGGAGGGGCTAAGTGGCAACGTCATTAAACATCATTCCCTTCTGATCAATAGTTTGCTTTGACGCACCCCCACAACCCCGTTTTCCTGCCCGCTGCCACTGCCAGGAAGCGGCGGGTGCGCTTTTGCGTGCGGCCGAGGATGGGACTTTGGAGCAGGCGCTTACGAAGCAGACGGAGGAGACAGGGCCGCTGGGGAGAGGGGCGTCCGACGTCGGAGGGACGGTGGAATGCACGGCCCATGGCCAGCATGGGCAGGTCAGGTGCCAGGATATTGACGGGATATTGCAACAGGATTATGTCTCACGCGTTGTTTTTGGCTCAAGGGTGCCAAGAAGGTGCCCAGATCCCCAAAGGGGGCTTGTTGCCTGTCAACTTAACTTCGTCCCATTCAGCTCGGGACCGGGTCCCGGCCAAAGGACTTGTGGGCCGGTGGAAGCTCACGTCGAAGGGCGAATGTTTTGCGCAGGTTTGCAGGTCAAGAATCAAGAGTCAAGAGGTTCCTTGTTGGAGATGTTCGTAGGTTGGCTGATTTTGTTTGACCCTTGCCAAGCTGTGGAATCCGAACGCAGCTTCCACCGGACGGCTGCCGTATCGTATGGCGCGGCTCATCCTCTTTCTCCTCCGCCCCGCCTGGGCGGAGAGGCTGCCTGCCGGGGAGCGCAGTGTCTTTGAACCCACGCCCCTCACTCCCCGGGTTGGACTTCGAACTTGTTGAGCTTGTGTCAATTTTTGCTGGGCCCACTTGGGCGGAAGGGACGTTCCCTTGGCCATACAAAAAGGATTCCTACGTTTCCAACTTTTGGGAAGCCTCCCTATGGATTGTTGGCAGCTGGAACCTCGGAGAAACGACTCAACCGGCGATTCAACCAAATGTTTCTTGCTTAGCTGGTTGGGAAAAAATAATGTGGCGCAAAAAGACCTCAGGGTTTGGCTTTGTGATCTCTTTCATGAAGGTTGGTCTCATAAATCGGGATTGCTGATGTTCAGATGCAGCTTGTTGAGGGTTCCGTACATGCCCCTCTCAACATCCCCTCACCAACAGCAAGCTAAACTTCAATTTACTGGGAATCGCCCAGAAAGGGACATGTAAGGACCCCAACTTGGTGAACCAAATTCGAGTGGGCGAGGGGTGATGGTTGAGGCCCGGCTTTTCGAGGGCTCGAAGGAGCCAGAGCTGCCACAGCTACCTGACTGCGAAGGCGAGACGTTCCGAGCACCCGGGGTCCAAACCTTTGGCTTCGGGAAGCCAAGAGGAAACTCAGTATTCTCAAACCTTGGGTTTAATGAGAGGGTTGAGGCCATTGCAATTTTGAGTAGCGCCTTAAGCACGTCGGAATACATTGGATCTCTATCAACTCAGTTGTACAAAGCCGACCGTTTGACCTTTTGGTGCTCCCTTTTCGGTCCATCCGTTAGTCATGGCCCCAAAAGGTCAACCTTGTATTCCTAGGCCCTTTGGGCAACTGAAGGTCGACCTTTAATCTGGGAGGGAGTTTCCAAGATTGCTTATGTCGGGGTTGATTTCATCGCCGAAGCTGCCTCATTCACCCGCAGATCCATGCTTGAGAGTTGGTGGCAGAGTCTGTCGGCAAGTGAAGAGGATGTGGACAACAACTCGTGGAAATCGTTCCCGTGAGTCATAGGATCCGACCCCCCTGCCGCGTCACACCCTCCCCTCCCTCCCCTATTCTCTCCCCCCCAACGGATTCCCCTCAACAAAGGCCTGGAAACGGTCTTCTTGAGGATCCGTCAGGCGGTTCCCCTGTAGGCTTCCTCACTCAGCCTCAAGAAACATTTACACATCAATCAATGCACTTCATGATAGTTGGTGGGGGGTAAAGTTCTAACTTCGCTGCAGAAGCAGGTTGCAAGGGTAAATTGGACCCGCAAAACAGCAACATCCGATATCCCAAACAAGCAGATTGCAAAGGAGACCCTAAGTTTCTGCCATACCCTCTCTCCCACCCCGTCCGTGAGGTCGGAGAGGAATTTCGAGATCTCTAAGCCACCGACTATTTAAGTTTGATTGGGAGACTCGTGGGAGGGGCGTGACTCCTCATAGTCCCTCTATGGCTTGTATTTGTCATCACCGACGCATAGCAACTAAGCTGCAACGGCCACCTCAAAATTTAAAATCATAGCGGGCCTGCCGACCCAACCGCAGGCGGCGTTCTGCGCTTGGGCTCGGGCCAGTACCGCGTGGCGGAGGAAGGGGCTCAGTGGTCTTCACCCTGCGCCCTGGAGGCTTGGTATTGGGGAGGCCTGAAGGTCAGACCTTCAGGCGATTCCCCCTTTCAATTTTTTGGAGGGGGTTTCCCCCTTTAGAACCAAGTTGAACAAATGGGGTTGCCTGGGCCGGAGAAAAGTCCACTGCTGTGGCCAGGCAGACGGGGCCCAGATCCTGCTGGACGGGCCCTTGCTGGCCGAGGGCAATCTGACCTTGCCCGGGCCTTGGCTCGGATTCCAAGCCCTCCCTCCCAAAATAAGTTCTTATCGAGAGAAACCAGATTGAAGGGGCAGACCGACCTGTTGGGCGAGAGTGTTTGGAAGAGGGTGGTAAAACCGGATTCTGCAGATACGTACGATTTCTCAGAAACACTGCGACTCTTGACATAAATCTCCACCCCTTTAGCAGCATGGCATTTGGGAAGCCATTCGGATTCAGGTCGGCAGCTTTTGTACTCATATTAGTTGGGTTACAACGCTTACCACCCTTTGGATGCGGGACTCGGTGCCTGCCCCTCTTAGAGCGTGTGAAGTCCCTGGGCGAGCCCCGTTGTTTCTCAGGTGAGGGTTATCCCTAGTTTGCGGGGAGGGGGGGGGGCTCAGGAGCTTAAGTCGCTCGATTTTTTACACTGGCTTAAATGGTGAGCGTTATGGTGAGTGGTAGGACTGCTGTTTGACTCCAGCAGAAGCACTCATCGCTACGCGCTCCGAGAACAAAGGGCTATCAACTTTAAATGGTTGGAACGCCTTTTCAAGGCAGCGACTGAATCCAACCATGTATTACTGGGTATGTGTCATGGGCGGAACATGGAGCAGCGACCAGCACTCGCAGAAACACACCCGATGTGCCTCCTAGTAAACAGGGTTTCCAATTTTATCCCTTTATTTTGAACATCGCATGGGCGAAATTGAAGTGAGTGTCCTTTTTGGGCGATGTTTGATGAGGAAGTATACGGAGTTTTTTTTTTTTTTTTGGTTTGCATCCAGGCACAAGTCAGTAACACTCACTGGCTTCTTCGTGCCCCTTCGCTTTAGGCGGGGCTCGCTCCACTTCACTGGCCGCAACAGCTTCTTCCAGGTGGGGTCCCCGCTTGAAACATCGGTTGTCACCTTTGGGGCTTCCCTCCAAGGTTTGCTCAATGGTCAACATTGCTCACTTTCGGTTCGGTGGGGTGAATCTTTCCCCTTTTTCCCTTGATTGGTGCGGTCCCCGCTATGGGGTCCAAAAACCTTTTTGCTGGGTTGAGCGCGCACGTGGAATGAATCCCGTCCGGAGCAAGCCGAACCCTGGCAAAGACCTTTCGATTTCGACTGGTAGTGATCTATGCAGAGCCATCCGAAAATGACAAAAGGGTGAGATCTGCAAATCCAAGCGGGCGAGAGGTTCCCTGTCAGAATCTTGTACTCATTGTATGACAGTATTCGAAACCCTTTTGTCATGTCAGCTTCCACAAGATCCGCTTCTGGGGCATCCTTGGCAGCGTCAAAACAGGGCGGCGGGTGGGGGGACACATTGTAGGGATGAAATCCGGAGCGCCCTCCCAAAGTTTGAAAATCCATAGAGGGTCAGGTTTGCGAGTGGCGCTTCCTCCCTTCGCAGGCCTGCGTTCATGTGGGCGGCGACCTTCAAGTGCATGGCGCCGTGTCTGTCAGCAACTGCTCTAATCTCAGAAAAGTCAGAAAGGACAACACACGAGGCGCGGGAGATCGCCCAGGCTTGAAGTTCTTCAGGGGATAGAGGACCTTTCATTTTTGTCGGCCATCCAAGTGAAACGTCAAAAAGGTTTTTTTTTGTTGTTTTCGTTGTGGGTCGAGAATCTTGGACCCCTTGAACTTTCAGCCAGAGACGCGGGCCTGTATCCCCAGAAGGGCCGCGGGACCCTTTTTCAGAAGAGACAGTGCTTCCTTTCTTGGGTGTTTTACACTTTTCCAGATGCGTGCCATCCCCACATTGTCCCGGCCTCTATGGAAAGCTTGCTGGCCGTTGCCTGCGCCACAATCAAGCCTGAGTGGAGGAAGGTTCTTGCGGGGGACAGTTCCAATCATAAATTATTCAAGAGGTTCGAACTTCTGCAAATCTGGTTCTTTACCACCCTATGCTTCCTCGACTATTTTTTAAATAGGGGCTGTTCAACCCCTATTTGTTGCATTGACAACCCCTATTTTTTGACATGAGCCTTTGGGTCCATTTTGGGTTGTTACTTTGTTTTTATCGAAAACAACGCCTGCTATTGCAACCTCTTAAGTAGCCTTGGGAGCCAGTAGATTACTATTTAAGATAGGGTCATCGGGGCCCTTTCGTGTTTGCGCAATGCACTGGCTGAAAGTCTTGCGTAGACGGAGCCTTCATTCTAGCAAATTCTAGATGTTTTCTCTGCAACTTGCGCAGGTGGCACGAACAACAAGCAATTTTGCGCTTGTTTCTTCCGTTCCAGTTTTCACTCAGCTCCAAAAACGACGTGAGCGTAGACAAACCGTAGACAAAGCGTAGAAAAACCGTAGAAACACAATTTTTTGGCGTAGAAACACTATTTTTTGGCGTAGAACCACTATTTTTTGACGTAGAACGGGCAACTTTTGCAGGGGACCCAGAAGATCAACATTCTCATCCTGGAATGGTTGCTGTGATGTGTAGATATTTTTGCTGTCCCGTTGTTTTTTGGCTAAGAAGGTGGGGCACAAGAAGGACAGAAACGGTGAAGAGGGTTCACCCTCACGCGCTGCATGGCCATGTTAAGAAACCAAGCAACATAGAAGCCAACATTAGCCTTGAAGTTTGTAAATCATATTGCTGCACGTGAAAATACATATTCAGCTTTGGGATCCTATGCAGCGGCCTTAGCGTCAAGTGTTTCCTAGCCCTTGTTCCAGTCCAAAACGGAGGCTGCCGCTCGTCATCAAAAAATAGTCTTTATCAACAACAACCGGGGTTGTCACAACGACTATTTTTTAAATAGGCTTTGGAAGCATAGGGACCATGGGTTTTGGATGTTTTGGGTAGGCTGATTTGGCAGCTTGTGATTTTGACTCGCCTTTTCCCGTGCCTTTCCCCCTCCTGCCCCCCCCCCCCCCCCCCACTCCCCCACGCGCACGATGCGAGACGGCGGATGCGTGCGCGCCTGGCGCCTGGAGATCTTGCCCACGGGACGCCTGGACCTTCGGAACTGCTCTGCCGCCCGTGCAGGCGGAGGCGGGGATCCTTGGAAAACCCTGCAATATGGGTGTGTACAAATGCACCCTCCAATGTCGAAAAACAATCATAGAACCTGCACAGGGGCCCGCTTAAAAGGATAATTGTCTGTTGATTGTGCGAGGGTAGGCTTTTCCTTAAAACCAATTCAAAAACAAGTTGTGCTCAAATAACTCTCTGTCTGGGCTCGGTGTGCTTCTTGCCTGTTTACAGTTTGAGTGAGCCCATAGCCCTTCATTTTCAAATATAAGTTAGACCCCTTGCTCTTACTTGGTGCGACCCGCGTTGCGTTCTGGGTGGAGAGGCAGGCAGGCTCTCACGCCGCCGAGTGGTATGAACTATGAAGAGACTTGCTTATCTTAAAGGTGGCAGGTCCCAACGTGTCCGGCCTGGAGGACGAAATGCCTCGTGAGCGCGCCCTGCTCACCCATCTTCTTAATGAAGTTGAGAAAGTCACGCCAAGCCACCAGAACATCCATCTGCGGCACGTAGCACAACCAGCTTGTTGAGAGAACCTTCTGCTCCGGTATTATCCGGCCTGGCCTGAAGGCACAAGACGATCTGATAGGCCAGAGCTGCGCAAGAGCTTCCCATGCAGAAACCATAGCTTGCGCACTATCAGATGGCAAATCCGACATCTGGAAGTCGGCCAAAGACATGCGCAGAGCAAAGGGGACCAAGCGACCGTCAGGCCATCTAACATAACCGCCCACCAGTCCGATTTCACTGCCGCACGCGTTTGCTGCCGCATCAAGCGGGAGACGTGCAAATGGTCGCTGCTGCACAGGTCTACCTGAAACACCTTTGTCAAAATCGCAGGTGCTCAAGTGTCCGGACAATTGACCTGGCTGAGTCTCAAGACATCTGACGCGCCCGGCCGGCCTTTATGGCTGAGTCTAAAGACATTTAAAATGTTGTACTGGATTCGCCTGGCTGGCCATCTCCTGAGACCGGGGTGAGAGACCTCTGATGAAAATGGCACCCTGGTGAGAATGGCAAGGGCGGGCGAAATGGACAATTTGAGCTGCGGTGTGCTGTTGTCCCCCTTCGACTCTTTGGGGTCTTTTGGGCAGAAGTTTGTTTGGGGCCCTCCTTTCGGTTTGGCAAGGGAGACACGTCCTGCTGCACGAGTGAGTTAGAGAGAGAGAGAGAGAGAGAGAGAGCGAGAGAGCAAGAGTGACTTGCGATTGGATTGCATTCAGTGTGCGTCACGGAGTTTTGGAGCAAAGCCCAGAAGTTTCCGCAATGGCAACTGTGTTACTTTCGTGTGCTGAGATGTTGTCTCCGGAGGCAATCGAAGCAATCAAAAAGGAAGCCGGGGGTTTGCAAAAGGCGCCTCTGGGCACCCTGGTCAGTTAGTGACTTTTGCGCCCACAAGCTGTTCTGAATTTGCTAAGCACTATCAAAAGCAGAAAGGGCGCATAGTCTATCGTGGCGATTGCGCAAAGGAGGAGTATGGTGCCGCAGCTGTGTGTCAGGAGCGGCCCCCCACTTCCGTAGATGCAGCAGACGCATGCGTTCAAGCATTCCTGAAGTCGGGTTAAAAAATTACACCAGCATAGACCCCAGATAGCACACCACGGCGGCATGATGATGATGATGTTGACAGCATCTTGATGATGTTGACAGCATCATGAAAATACAACAGCTACTCAGCATAGTGCGCTACATAGACGCGCAGACAACGTCCTAGTGAGTCCATCTGCAAAACAATGCTGTTGACAGGGTGATGCTGACACATCAGCCACAAACGATTCCGCGCTACATATCTAGCAGAAAAAAGGCAGAGACGACGTCCTGATGAGTTCGACAGCATCATGATGATGCGGACAGCATCATGATGATGTTCACAGCATCATGGTGATGGCAACGGCAGCATCCTGATGATACCACAGCCACAAATCATCTCGCGACCCTGATGTTGACAGCATTATGCCCGCCACCACACCCGCAAACCATAACACGGCACCGCAGCGATTGCAGCAGCATCATAACGTGGTTGACAACATCATGATGACACACAAGCCACGAACCATTACGCGCGACAGTTAGAGCAGCAACAACGTCCGAATCAGTTCAACAGCATCATGGTGCTGCTGACAGCATCATGATGCTGCGGCCAGCATCAGGATGATGCGACAACCACGATACCTCAAACAGCACACGCCCTAGCACCCTGCCATCCACATAGTACGTGACGGCAGGGTGCTCGGGGACATGTCCGGCGCTGGCGCGGGTGCTGCGTTGGGGTGGTAGCACCTGAGCTGAACAGCACTCATTAGAAGTCTATGGTTTCCAGTTATCCGGGAAATAAGCCCACACGGTCAGCAGCGCCTCCAACAGCAACACAAAACAGCACCTGCACCGCCACCCCAAACTGCACGCCCCCTCGCGCCCGGCCGTCAATTTCGCAAAGCGGCACCTCCACCAGCACCCGAGTGACCCCTAGCGCCCGGCCGTCAATCTCGCAAAACAGCACCTCCACCAGCACTCCAAACTACATGCCCCCTAGCACCCGGCCGTCAATCTCGCAAGACAGCACCTCCACCAGCACCCGAAACTGCATGCCCCCTATCTCGCAAAGCGGCAGCACCCGAAACTGCATGACCCCTAGCGCCCGGCCGTCAATCTCGCAAAACAGCACCTCCGCCAGCACTCCAAACTGCATGCCCCCTAGCACCCGGCCGTCAATCTCGCAAAGCGGCACCTCCACCAGCACCCGAAACTGCATGCCCTCTAGCACCCGGCCGTCAATCTCGCAAAGCGGCACCTCCACCAGCACCCCAAACTACATGACCCCTAGCACTTGGCCATCAATCTCGCAAAACAGCACCTCCACCAACACCCCAAACTGCATGCCCCCTAGCACCCGGCCGTCAATCTCGCAAGACAGCACCTCCACCAGCACCCGAAACTGCATGCCCCCTAGCACCCGGAAGTCAAGCTCGCAAAACAGCACCTGCACCAGCACCCCAAACTGCATGCCCCCCAGCACCCGGCCCTCAATCTCGCAAATCACTTTCCCTTCTTTATTAGAAGTTAGAACCCCTATAGCTTTCAGCTATCTGGGGAAACATGGGTTTCCCTACCTCCCGCACTTAGGTGTCGCGATCGCTTCCAAAAGTCAGTGGTCTCTTGACCAAGGCTCTCTTTGGACATCCGTATGCTGATTGGAATCTTGAAACGGTATCGTGTTTTAGGTCGTACTTTCTGTCCCGAGGGATCCTTTTTTTTGCGTGGAGGAAGGCAAGACACAAGGGGAGGTAGGTTCTTCAACGCCCGACATCGTCAGGCCGACCGGTGATCTCGCAACGTGCGTGAAAAAGTGGTCTAAGAATAATGACCGCCAATTACTGCGGTTGATTTCTTATATAAACCCGGCTGCTTGCACTTATGCGTCGGCCGGAGCTGTGCTTGATGAAACGGAACAGTCTGCAACTTGCGCCACTTGCGTGGCTAAGTAAGAGGCATGTGTCGGTTTCCCCGTCAATTTCCCCCGCTCACGCCTCGAACAAGGAGGCCTTCCCGCCCGGGGCTTGTGGGAGAAACTCTTAGGTCGAAAAGCCAACCTTTCCTTACATGAAGATATTCAAGCAGCTTGAAAGGGCTCTCCTTCGCTGGGGCGAGCAACCGTCCCGTAAGGTGAGCCTAGCGTGTCTCGCTGAGCAGCTTACACCACTGTGTGTGCCTTGAAAACAAAAGCACTTGCGGCAAAAGTGGGATCACGCGCTGAGATTGCTAGGCGTTCGAACTGATTTGCTTGCGGTGCTTGTAGACTATTTTTAATGTCCGCGGAAAGGCAAAGTGAAGCTTTAGACGCTTTGCAGACTTATGGCCTGATTAAAGCGCCACATATCTTCTCTTGCTAGTTGCTGCCTCCCGTGCGACTTCAAGTGCTTAACCAACTTGCGTCTGCGGCCCCCACTGGCACGTGCAATGCAAAACCATTAAAGCAGTAGGGCGGTCATTGTTTTGAACCTCTAGCATTGCCAAGGAAGCCCTTGAAGTGAAGCATGGACGCAGGAGTGCTGCTGGCAAGAGGGAATGAACTTGCGTCTCCGCTCGGTGGTTTACTTTTGGCAGATTAAGTTGCTGGTTCTCAATAGAAATTTCAAGGTACTTTTTCACGTTTCAGTGAGTTTTCTTTCGATCAGATGACCTCTGTTTCTGCGGCACTGCTCCGCGTCCACTTGTCAGATGGCAAGCCATCAGATGCCCTGGCGAGGCCTATACGTGGGTGGCGGGGGCCTGGACCAGGACGGCGCCCTAAGCATTTTTGACGGCGCAGCGCACATGGCAGGCTGCGCCGCAGTGACAGGCAACGGGTCGCGGGCGCGTTCAGAATGATCTTCAGCTGTCAAAAAGGGAAGATTTTGGTAGGTGTTGACCCCGAAGCAAACAAGCGTTCGCAACTTTCAGTTTGCCTTGCAGGTGATGCGTTATCCTTCTCACGTGGAATTTCCAAGCAGCGCCGGCTACGCCTCTTTCTTCTGAGCTTTTAATTGGGACTGCCAAGTTGCATGGAAAGTGAAGTGCCGTTTGGTTAGTTGGGTTTCGCCCCCTTGTCTAAAGGAAACAACCCAAGCCAAACACCGTCAAGTTCTCTAAGAATTTCCGTGTCGGCCTTCGTCCGCACACAGGCCTCTGGCGCCACTCGGGCTCCACCAAAATGTCCAACTGCTCTGCGCGTGGTGCTGGAGGTGGGTCGCTACGGTCGAGTGTTGGGGGAACCACTGCGCGTACCTGAACTGGGCTCACAACCCTTTGTACCCTTCGTGGTTTGGAACTGGCTAGCGTTGCTGTTATCGGTATTGACCTTACAAGAGGAAGTGGTGTATTTCTCATCGACCACTGCGACAAGCGTTGCCACATTTGTTCACGATTCTTAGGGAAATTCAGGCAAGCCCTGCCATTGCTGTTGCTGATGCTCGCGATGGGAATGCCAGTGCGAACTCATCAAGATTGGTCGATTTCATCATGGATCTCCTACAAGCGTCTATGAAGCACAGGTCGAAGTCACCATCCTGCCCGCGAGCATCGCTCAACTCACGCGGACCCTTCATGAGATGAAGGCTGAAGACTATGTCAGCGTGATAAGAATCGCGGAGCTTGAGCGAAGCAGAGATATTTACAAGAAACTCACTGAAACGCAGGCTTAGAGAGACATGCTGAGGAAGCGGACCTCGAGCATCTTTCCAAGTGTCGAAGCTGGAAGACGCTTGACGGAACATGGAAACCAAAGCCAAGACTGAGAAAAAACTATGACGAGGAGCGTATGCCCATCAAGAAGCTCATAAGGAAGCAGCAGCAGAGGAGTATACAGCGTAGAGAGCCAAACGGTACTATTCTACAATCAACGACAAAATCTCAACCCTAAACTGAAAGAGGAGAAACGGAGATTGGTGGAGGCTGACGATGCGCTGATGAAGCAGGTTCGAGGTTAAGGGGCGCGAGATCTCAGATCCTTGTGGAGCGAAGCTGCGTTCAACAGCTTTTTGCGGAGGCAAGAGCGCGAAGCAACTAGGTAACAATGCTAGGAGAAGAAGAAGCGGAGGAACAGGAAGAAAATAAAGATGTGGATCGTCATCCAAGGAAAAGACTAGAAGATGGGTGGCCCGAAAGCATTGGCGGCGGCAGCAAGTTCTCCTAGCAATCCTAGCACGTTCTCCGCGCAGTTGCGCGTCTGAGCAAGTTGTCGGCGCGAGTTCCTCTGAGCAAGTTCTCCAAGCAAGTTCTCTGTGCAAGTTGCTCTGAGCAAGTTGTTGGCGCGAGTGCCTCTGAGCAAGTTCTCCAAGCAAGTTCTCTGCGCAAGTTGCTCTGAGCAAGTCGTCAGCGCGATTTCCTCTGAGCAAGTTCTCCAAGGAAGTTCTCTCAGCAAGTTGCTCTGAACAAGTTTCCTCTATTCGCGAAACACTTTCGTACTTAAAAGTTGCGATTTTCCAGCCGGAGCTGCGAAAGTGCACTTCGCGCTCAAAAGTTGCGCCGGAGCTGCGAAAGTTTACTTTGCGTACTACTTTCGTAATTAAAAGTTACGATTTTCCAGCCGGAGCTGCGAAAGTGTACTTCGCCTACTACTTTCATACTTAAAAGTTGCGATTTGGAGCAGCCGCGGACCAGGGGGGAATTGAATT
The DNA here is from genome assembly GCA_963377175.1 of Effrenium voratum. Taxonomy (NCBI): domain Eukaryota; class Dinophyceae; order Suessiales; family Symbiodiniaceae; genus Effrenium; species Effrenium voratum. The sequence goes on along the minus strand of CAUJNA010003705.1, from coordinate 1,440,866 downwards.
TGCGACCGCGGGATTGCGAAAGCAGGCGCGCAAACCACGAGACAACTTCAAAAGGCCATTTCGCGAGCAGTAAAATCGCACGGCGCCACAGCGAGAGCGCTTCGACACGCACAATCTCCGCAGAGGGTTCGCTGAGACGACTAAGACGAATTCGCACGGCGCCACACCGAGAGCACGTCGACACGCACGATCCCCGCAGAGGGTTCATCCGCGCACCGCAAAAACGCAAAAAGAACAACCTCGAGCTTTTGCACCTCGGCAACGCCGATCCCCGCAGACGGTCGCGCCGGCACCGCAGAAACGCAAAACCCAAAAAAAACAACTTCGAGTTTTTGCACCTCGACCACGCCGATCCCCGCAGACGGTCGCGCTGGCAGATCAGAAATCGCAAAAAAGCCTCGAGTTTTTGTACCTTGACCACGCCGATCCCCGCAGAGACGCAAAACACCCTTGAGTTTTTGTACCTCGACAGGGTCGTGCGGGCAGATCACAAATCGCAAAAAACTCGAGTTTTTGTACCTCGACGCCGACCCCCGCAGAGGGTTCATCCGCGCACCGCAAAAAGGCAAAAAGCCTTGAGTTTTTGCACCTCGATCACCCCGATCCCCGCAGAGGGTCGCGCGGGCAGATCAGAAATCGTAAAAAATCCTCGAGTTTCTGCACCTCGACCATGCCGATCCCCGCAGAGGGTTGCGCGGGCAGATCCGAAATCGAAAAAACCTTGAGTTTTTGCACCTCGACCACGCCGGGTCGCAAACCCGATCGACGATGCAAGTCCTGCCCCGGCGCTCTAGAAAGCTAAACTTAACTTACATAGCTACTAACGCCGAAGCGATATGCACTTGGCTCTATGCACTTGGCTCTATGCACTTGGCTCTATGCACTTGGCTCTATGCACTTGGCTCTATGCACTTGGCTCTATGCACGGCTCTATGCACTGCACTTGGCTCTATGCACTCGGCTCTATGCACTCGGCTCTGTGCACTCGGCTCTATGCGCACTTGGCTCTCTATGCACTTGGCTCTATGCACTCGGCTCTATGCACCCGGCTCTGTGCACTCTGCTCTATGCACTTGGCTCTATGCACTTGGCTCTGTGCACTTGGCTCTATGCACTTGGCTCTATGCACTTGGCTCTATGCACTTGGCTCTATGCACTTGGCTCTATGCACTTGGCTCTATGCACGGCTCTATGCACTGCACTTGGCTCTATGCACTCGGCTCTATGCACTCGGCTCTGTGCACTCGGCTCTATGCGCACTTGGCTCTATTTGCACTTGGCTCTATGCACTTGGCTCTATGCACTTGGCTCTATGCACGGCTCTATGCACTTGGCTCCATGCACTTGGCTCTATGTATTTGACTCTGCGCAAGTGACTCTATGCAAGTTGGTCCGAGAGCTCCGCGCGGAACAGCCCTTCGCGATGCTTTCGGGAAAAAGAAATACCAAAGAAGTTGAAAGGGTCATGGCGCCGCCAGGGCCCAAAGTTACGCAACTCGATAATTAACGGGAGACTCACGTTGACGATGCATATTTGGAGTGCATCAACTGACCCAGATGTCAAGCTGGGTGCACAAGGATGCTGAGAGCGAGAGAGCCACGACATGACTGAAACCGTGCGTGTAGGTGAGAAACCCACACATCACCACCCTTGGCTGAGTATCTTACTTTCGGTAGATATGGGGGTGATTTTTTGGGACCAAACCCCTGGCTTTATCGGATCTGCCTCGAGTGCTCTTAAGAATCTGGCAACATGGCTTTGTCAACAACTAGTTGGATTCCCCCAGATGATGCGCTTTCACTTGTTGGGGGCGTCTACATGGTACGGAAAGTGAAACAGGCTCGAGCAGGTGCCGCCAAGCACGGAGCTTGTTGTGACGTGCGGAGTCGGGAGGCTTCGTTCCACAGGAGCAAAGGTCAATATGAACATGGAGCCCACAACCGCAAGGAGATTCCTCCAAAAATGATGGCTTTTCAGTATTCACGCAGCCCAACAAATAGCGCCTTGACTTGGGAATTTTGGTGGGGTCCCGCCCCCTTAACGTGCCAACTTGCACACCCATTGGAAAACTTGTCAACTCTCCTGAAATTTCGAGGCGGCGCCTTGGCGAAGAGTGGCCTGCAGCTGAGAGGCGGCGAGATGCAGCTGGCAGACTGCCGCGCGGAGGCGCGGCAGAGGCCAGGTCAGGTCAGGTTGGGGCTGATCAGCCGGAGTTTATTTTATGCTGCAGTCCTGGAACCAACCCGCTTCTGGCCAGCTGATTTGTGATTTTCCTAGTATGTTCATCCATACCAGCTGGCGCCAGATTTTGCGCATCCACAGGACATAGACTTGGAGTTGCACGGGACGTTGCGGGCTTTTCCTGTTCGAGGTGGTTTTGCAGGACCAAGCCGCAAAGGAAGTGGTTGTGAAGTAGAGCCGGGTGGCTGAGGTGGCTGGGGGTGGCTGGCTGGGTGTGGGTGGGAGTGGGTGGGAGTGGGTGGGAGTGGGTGGGTGGGTGGGTGGGTGGGTGGGTGGGTGGGTGGGGGTGGGTGTGTGTGTGTGTGTGTGTGTGTGTGTTGAGAGTGTGCGGGTGTGTGTGTGTGTGCGCCTTCTGGCAAAGGTGCCAGGCAACTAGATTTTTTGGCGATTCCGCACGTGCTCGTGTTAGCTCCCAGAAGGGTGCTTCATGTTGTTCTGCGCGATGGGAAAAGTGTTGCCACCGTGGAGCTTGCAGCAAAAGAATCGCAGGATCCTCTCCCGAAATTGTGCACGCATTCTATCAAGGGCCCCCCCCCCCGCACTTTTCGCATCCCCAGCTCGAACATCGCAACTTTGTAGTGCAAGTCTAGTGCGCGAAGTACGCTTCCGCAGCTCCAACTCGAAAATTGCAACCCCGTAGTGCAAGTCAGGTAGGTGGAATACACTTCCGCAGCTCCAGCTCGAAAATCGCAATTCTGTAACACAAGTCAAGTACGCAAAATACACTTCCGTGAAAACTGCAAGGAGACTTTACAATCACGCAAGCGAGGCGCGCCTCTTTTTAGTCACCAGCGGCGCCAGAGCCGCCCAAGAGGAGTCTGAGCTAGAACTCTGGGAGCCACGCTTCTGGTTCAGGACAGCCTGCCGGGCTCGAGCAGCAGCTCTGGCTCGCTGCAATTGCTTTTGATGCTTCCTGGCGTGCTCTTCAAAGTCCCGCCTTTCGAGCGCGTTCGGCTTCTCAGACCATGCGCTGGTTCCTCTCCGACTGGGCAGCTGCCTACTTGAAGCAATTATGGGTGTCGCTCCACCGTCTGAAAGGTGTTGCTTTGGGTGTCAGATTTTTCCCAACTCAGGGGCTGCCAGAACTCTGCTTCCGAGTAGTAGTAGTAGTAGTAGTAGTAGTAGTAGTAGTAGTAGTAGTAGTAGTAGTAGTAGTAGTAGTAGTAGTAGTAGTAGTAGTAGTAGTAGTGGTAGTAGCAGGGTGGTGGCGGTGATCTAGTCGGCGGTGGTGGTGGTGGTGGCGGTAGTAGGAATAGTTTCGCAGTAGCAGTAGTGGTAGTAGTCGTCGTCGTCCTTCTACTCTTCACACGTTCCCAAGTCACCGTACAAGCAAACATGCCTTCCCGCCCAAAAAGCGCTGCAAAACGCAACATGGGGCTGTGCCAAAAACAAGGTGCTCGGGCCGGGAAGGTTGGATGAGGAGTATGATTCGCGGGTGTGATTCGAGGTATGATTCGAGGGTATGATTCGGAGTATGGTTTGCAGGCACAGAGACTTCTGTTGCAGCATGTGCTGCGCTGACGGGCAAGCCACCCTGCGTAAGTTACCCTGGGCAAGCCCCACTGCGCAAATCGCTCTGGGCAATCGACTTGTGGTTTGGGTGCGATTCGTGGTATGATTCAGAAGCACAGGTTTTTCTGCAGCAGAAGCAGTCGTAGTAGAAGTTAGTGGTAGTAATAGCAGTAGCAGTAGTAGTAACAGCAGCAGGAGGAGTAGTAGTAGCAGTGGTTACTAGTGGTATTAGAGGTACGAGTAGTACGTGGTGTTGCGGGGGTGGAGGGGGGGTGGGGTATGGTTTCGGAGGTGTGGTTCGTTATGCTTGCCATCCTTTACTAAGCCTTGGGTTGCTTGATAAAGGCACACACCCGTATAAACGACTGGAAACGTCCACAATTCACCGCAAATGCACTTGCTTCCCCGCTCAAAAACACTGCAAAAACACATGCGCCCGCTCCGCGCTGCCTTGCACGCCTGCCAAGCCCCACCCCTGCCAAACAAGGCAAACGGTAAGCACACCCGGGACTTGCTGGAAATGCCTGACTGGCTGGACTCGCTGGGCTGGGGCCCGCGTCCGGCTTTGCGCTGCTGCTGGACTCGCTGGAGTGCCGGGCTTGCTGGACTCACTGGACTCACTGGACTCACTGGACTTGACTGGACTTGCTGGACTTGCAGGACTTGCTGGACCACTGGTCTTGCTGGACCCGCTGGACTCGCTGGGCTCGCAGGATCTGCTGGACTTGCTGGACTTGCTGGACTCGGGCGCGCGCGCCCGACTTTGCGCTGTCCCGCTGGACCCGCTGCTGGACTCGCTGGACTTCTGCTGGACCGACTTGGGCGCGCCAACTTTGCGCCGACTTTGCGCGGACCCGCTGACGCTGGGCTCGCTGGACGAGCTGGGCTGGCTGGACTTGCTGGACCACTGGACTCGCTACGCTCGACGGACTTGCAGCGCTAAACTCGGAGTGCTCGCTGGACAACTGGACTTGCTCCGACTGATGGGCTGGACTTGCTGGCCTCGCTGGACAGGTGGTTGCTGGACTTGGGACTTGGCTCGCTGGACCTGCTGGACTGGCTGGAGCCGCTAGACTTGTTGGACTCGCTGGACGCGGGTTTCCACTGACGATAGCCATGATTCGCCCAATTTCTGGGCGCATTGGTCAGCCCGATTTGTGCTTTGACGAGGCTTATGAGGAGAGAGAACCTCCTCCGAAAAGCCGTCAGTCAAGCTGGCACTTCCTGCAAGGCACGCGTGGTGCGTGTGCATGCCTGCATGCGCGTGCGTGTGCTTGTGCATATGCGTAGGCTTGTGCGTGTGCGTGCGTGCATGTGTGCGCGTGAGTGGTTGTGTGCGGGTGTGCGGCCACTGGGGTGTGTGGGAGGGGGGGGGTTATGGGGCTTGTCTTGTTCCCTGCTGGTACGGTTCTCCAACATTGTGAGCAGCGGAGGCGGGCTCGATCTGGGCAGGCTTGCCCGGACGCATGCTTTGCTGTTTGCTTCGGCTTGCGTTTCGACACTCCGGGCTTGTTTGGGCTGGACTGGTGTCCTGTCTGCTGCCCGCCCTGCCCAGATGCATGCATTCCATTCCACGTCGGCGCTCACGCTTTGCCAGGGAGAAGGAGGTTGCCTGATGGTCTTGGAGGGCGTAAATCAGACAGGCGCGCTGGACATGGCGGGACTGGAAACTGCTGGAGAGCGAGTCGACCGTTAATGGCTCCTCTACACAAGCAGCAGCCACCTTAGGGAGAGAGAGAGAGAGAGCGAGAGAGGGAGAGGGGGAGAGAGAGCTGTGTCAGTCACGCTGCGTTAGTCAGCTGTGTAGCCGACAACCGTTTTTCCAAAGAACCGATGCTTTCGGGGAAAAGCGAGAGAGGGAGAGAGATGTCAAGAGACATCCATGAATACATTAGGGCAGTGTGTACATGAGGTAGACATTGTCCCTGACAGGCCTTGAGCCATACAGGTTCGAGCTGGCACATGTGAAAACAGATGCACGACAGCTGCCGCCGCTCACACACAGGTTCAATCATTTGCACACTGAAGTTTTACATGGTAGCGGAGCAGTGATCCCTGGTACACGACCCACACTACCCAGGGTGAGCTCCAACACGCACTCACAGGTTTAGGTGTACGGCAGTAAGTAACACAGCATGGCACAAGCATCCACAGCACAAGTAGCAGTCACACAAGTGCACAGATACAAGATACCACCACCACGGTTCAATGGCACATATGAGGCCTTCGAGGAGTGGAAGTACAAGATGACAGCATACCTTGGGTTACAAGACCAAGCATACCCACAGCTACTCTCAGGAGCTGAGACAGCAACACACACACTGGACAACGACGACCTCGAAACAGCAGCGCCAGACACAGCCACAGCAGAACACTGGAAGCAACTTGGGAGCGACCTCAACTACATCCGCGTTAACACTTGCGACGACACTGCAGCAACAATCTGCAGACAACGTGCAACGAACACTGGCTTCGAGATCTGGAGGCAACTCCACATCCGGCTCTCGATACCCATAGGTACACGAAGCATCGGTTACCTCACAAAGCTTCTCAAGCCACAATTCGACGAACATAAGTTTGAAGAAAGCTACACCACATGGGAGTTTGAGGTCACACGGTACGAAAGGGACAACAACACAACACTGCCGGACAATGTCAAAATAGCCATACTGCTCAACGAGACAAAAGGACCGCTGCAGCAACACCTACAGCTACAAGCAGGCTCAATCACAACGTACGCACAGATCAGGTCACTGACTTGGAATACCACAGAGCATCAACAGCATTTGCACGACTACACACACTGACACAAGCATCAGCAAGCAGCGGACAAGGACCAGCACCAATGGACATCGGCGGCACATGGCACAAAGGCGGCAAGAACAACAAAGGAAAAGGAAAAGGCAAGCACAAAGGCAAATACAACAAAGGAAAGGGCTACGGCGGCTACGGCAACAAAGGCAACAACACTAACTACAACACAGGTTACAATAAAGGCAAAGGACAGCAGGGTCCCATAGGACAAGGAAACCCATACGGAGGAGGAAAAGGATTCACAGGATTCCACAAAGGAAAAGGAAAAGGAAAACACAAAGGAAAGGGATACAGCAAAGGAGCAAAAAGGGAAAACAGCAATGAACATCTGCTACAGATGTGGACAACCGGGACACTTCGCCAAGAACTGCCAAGTTCCGGTCTACAACTTGGACACGGATGGAGACTACAACAACACAGACCCCTCGTTTCAGTGGTGTAACACACAAGACACTTACGACAACACCTGGTACAACCAGGACCAGACACCGTACAACCAAGCACCACAGTTGGCACTACCGGCAGCGCCAACCAACACCACACCACTGGTCGTCTCAGGCATAGACGACATGCTCATTGGAGCAATACAAGCAGCAGACACAAGCGACATGGACAACAGAGCAGTGCAACTCATGATAGATAGTGGAGCAGCAACACATGTTTGCCCAACATGGTTTGCAACAGACTACCCACGGCAACAGATACAAGAGGACACAGGACCACAACTCAGAACAGTCACAAACCAACCAATCAAAGTACACGGGTACAAATGGATCTGCATGCAAAACGACACAGGACAACACATAGTGATACCCTTTTATGTTTGCGACGTCAAACAACCAATCCTTTCGGTCAAAAGGTTGGTTCAACAAGGGTTCAAAATCACACTTGACGAACAACCGAACATGCAGCACAGCAAAGGCTTTCACAGCAACCTGGTACAGCAGAATGGCCTGCTGTTCCTACAGATGCACATTAGCATCATGGCGGACAACATGGAGCTACAAGTCAGGGACGCACCGCAAGGACAAGTAGCAACAATAGCACCAATCACAACGATAGCACCAACAACTCTCACGCCAACGGGAGCAGACATTGTCAGAGGAGGCACAAGTGACCTCTGGCAATACAACAACAGCGGAGAACTCGTGCGAGTACACAGAGTGTACAGGAAAGCACTGTTCACACCCGAACGAACAGAATGTCCAGTGTCACTCGACAAACTGGAAAACTACGGGCGAACCACAGTCAAGAAGCAAGATGGCAACATACGTCATCGAAGAACAGTATCAGACACTAGACAGCAAGCAACAACACAGAACGCTCCCACATTCGTGGAAAGGTGAAACAGTCTTCCGAATCAAGAAGCAGCACCAGCAGTCGGCGGCCCAGCAACATCAAATGGCGGCTAAGCAACAGCAAGCGGCAGCACAGTCAACCTCCACAATAGGAAGACAGGCAGCAACAAGAATCACTCCACATGTCATTAGTTACAACCCAAAGATGAGACTGACAACAAAGACAACACCACAAGCGCAAGGAATTCCACAACCGCACCACATGACCCCAACATCGGACTACTGGATTCGCGAAGGACATCTTTGGAAACGAGCACATGTTCTACCACGACAGGACTTCTACATCCCGGAGAACACCACAGATGGACCAGACATCAAGAAACTCACGCCCTTCCGCGGTACAAGATCTACGAAGGTCGGCGACAACAACGAGCACAAGTACATCGAGGACGAGTGGACAACGCAGCCCAACAAATCCCACGATTTTCTGTGGACAGGTTCGACCAACTTCGAGGAGAACGCGCAGTACGACACGCAACTTCCAGGAGATGATGAAGAAGCACAGCAGCAAGCACACAGAGCAAAAGCAATACCAGCACCGAAGCAACCAACAGCACAAGAACTAGCAGAACATGAGCTCACACACCTTCCCTACAGGAGTTGGTGTAAAATATGCACACAATCAAGAGGCAAAGCAGACGCACACAAGCAGCAACAACAAACAAGCAGAAGCCCAGTAATACAACTTGACTTCGCGTACTTGAAGAGCTTTGACGACCCGGCGTACCAAACAACCCCGGTTCTAACAGCAATCGACATACAGACAGGCATGATGATGGCAGTGCTCACCAGAGACAATCAACAACAGTTCGAGCACGCAGTACAACAGCTGCAGGCATTCCTTCTGGAATGCGGCCGCGCACATGCCATCTTACAGAGCGACCAAGAGGACTACCTCAAAGCACTGATCAAAATAACAGCACACAGAGTAGGACACATGCAAGTGAGGTTCTCGCCAACATACAGCTCACAATCACAAGGAAGCGTTGAAAGAGCACACCGCACACTGTTTGGACAAATCAGGACACTGAGAGCACAACTCCAACAGAACTACAACAGAAAGATCAACCTGCAACACCCACTAATGGCATGGATGGTAAGGCACAGCGCCTACATCCTCAACAGATATGCCATTCACAGCAACGGACACACAAGCTACTTCAACAGGTGGCAAAAGAACCCACAAACTCCACTCTGCGAGTTTGGAGAAACAGTGCAGTACATGGTTCCGACACTCAAACAATACCCAAAACTGGAACAGCGCTTCTTCGACGGCATCTGGTTGGGTCGAGATGAGAGCACAGGGGAACACATCCTTGGAATCAGCAACAGAGTCATACGAGCAAGGACAGTCAGAAGAACAATAGCACCACACAAATACAACCAGCAGTTGATGGATGTAGTCAACGCAGGACCATGGCACATACCACCACCGACAGCACCGATCGCAACGAGAGTAGCGCGACCAACAAGAGAAACAGGAACAGACACATCACGCACAAGCACGCAAGATGCAGGAACAAGCACAACAAACGAGCATAAGCGAGCGCGGCAGCAGGATGGATCACCAAGAAAACAACAACGACTTCTTCCTGGAGATGCTGGACCTACATCACCAATGGCGACTTCACCGACGACATCAAGACGACCACCACTACCACCACCAACACGAACACGCGCAGATGAAATAGCAGAAGGAAGCACAAGCAAGCAACAGAAAACGGAAGCAGCGCAACAGCAGAAGGAAAGGCCAGAGCAAACAGAGCAACCGAAAATGAAGCTCAGGATTGGAGCCATCACTGTAAACAACAAAACAGGACAATCAATAGAAGCAACATCTTGCGAGGATCAACAGGAAGCAGAAAATGAAAGAATACTACTAGAACCAATCCTGAACAACACCAACACGGAGGACCTAGACCCACAACTGGTGGCAGAAGGTATGAAGAAAGAGATCAAGCAAATGAAGGAACACAATGTCTTCACAGAGGTTGACATCAGAACACTCACGCCGGAACAACAACGAAACATTGTGGAATCAAAGTGGGTGCTGAAACCAAAAGGAGATGAAGTCAGAGCGCGCACAGTGGCAAAAGGCTACACCGAAAACATAGCAGACACAGACACACTGTACGCATCAACACCAATGTTCAGCATCCTTCGCACACTTCTCACAACAGCACTAGCAAAAGGATGGAAAGTTCGCACAGGTGATGTCAGCGTGGCATTCCTACATGCCATAGCAGCAACAACGGACATCCACATGAGACCGCCACAAGAATTTTACGATGAGAACAACAAGCACATTGTTTGGCGGCTCAACAAAGCAATGTACGGCCTTAGGTCCAGTCCCAAACAGTGGCAAGATCACATAGCAACAGTCCTCACAAAGCTTGGACTAACACGACTCAAAACAGACTCCAACGTCTACAGGAACAAGAAAGGACAGCCTACATCATGATCTACGTCGACGACCTACTTCTACTTGGAGAAGGACACATCATCGACAAGATCTTCGAGCAGATCGAGAAGGAGGTTCTTCTACGACCCACAGGTGAACTACAACCAGGTACAACAATTTCCTTTCTCGGAAGGAAGGTTACACACAACGGAAACAGCGTGGACATCAGCCTGCAGGACAAGTACGTCAACGACATCCTGGCTGAAGCAAACATGAGCAACTGCAACCCAGCACCAACACCATGTTCACCAGCACTTAAGACAGACACCAACACAGAGCAACCTCTGAACACAGAGGAACACAAAGCATACAGAAGGACAGCTGGCAAGATACAATGGCTAGCATACACCAGACCAGACATTTGCTTTGCAGCAAAGGAACTTGCACGTTCCTTACAGGCACCAACACAACTCGACAACCAGAGAGTTAAACACTTGCTCAGATACCTAAAAGGCACACAGCACTACAAGCACAGAATACAACCAGTCATGCAGCATGGAGACAAGCGAGTCCCGGTCGACATCGACATCTACACCGACGCAAACTGGGGCTCATGCCAAACAACACGCAAGAGCACAACAGGCTTTGCAATACACTACCTCGGCACATGCATACACTTTGCATCACGCACACAAGCAGTAGTAGCACTTTCCTCAGCGGAATCAGAGCTATATGCCATAGGCACAGCATGCACAGAAGGCCTGTACATACGCAACTTTGTACAGGAAGCATTCGACATCAAAACGAACCTAAAGATACACACCGACTGCAGCGCAGCAAAATCCATCACAATGAGAGAAGGCACATCAAAGAAAGCAAAGCACATTGAACTGAAACACCTCTTTGTGCAACAACTAGTAAAACACGGACTGATCTCGATGCACAAGATCAGATCAGAGCACAACCCAGCAGACATCCTCACCAAAGGAGTGAACACAGAGACACTCCAGAAGCACCTCTACAAGGTTGGTCTTCCAGACCGGCCCACATCTCGGATGTGACAACCACGACGCCAGACAAGTTGCGACTCAGTAACATCCACAGTATTTGCACGTACTTGTGGTACCGTAACGACCTTCGCACTTTGTCACTTGTCTGTTTTAAAATAACAAGGACAAGCGGGGCAGCGTCGTTTCACAGTAGAACATCGCGCGATGGACAATTCTTTGCCATAACTTTCGGATGGTTTCAGGACACACTGGGAACACATCCCGATACATCTTTTCTCCTTTCACCTGCATGTCTTCGAAGTTGCTTTAGAAACCTGCAGCCATTTTGCACCTTTTTTGTAGAGCAGTGCAGCTCAAGTGCGGCGATGGCGCACCACAGGGCGCATCACACCCTGCACATGAGGTCGGACATTCCACCGGGTTTCACCTCTCAAGTGGTCCCAGGACACATAGGGCAACAGCCAGACAATGTTGCAGACTACACTGAGATGATCCTCCCGGCCACGGAAGAGGAGGTGGAGCACCTCACTTCTGGCCACACCAAGGACATCGACGTGATCCCAGGGAACATGCGCATGCCTCACATGGAAGTACTAGGCCTCCTGTACAGCCCCATAGACTGCCTGATGTACATGCTTTGGCTCTACAATACCAACGATTGTTCGACAAGGAACTTCGGTGCAGCCTATTTGATCCATATCTGGATCAACACGCATCAGTTGTTCCACATGCTCTATCGCAAGGTGCTTGTACCCTTCAACCGGGGCTATTCGTCGCAGATACTACAGCTGGACAAAAGCGCAGCGCTCAAGCTCACACTGGCGGAAAAGGCGTCGATTAGGGTGAACAAGATTATGGGAGACATTTGGAGTCTTCATGCCATGTACAGCATCCGCAATGGGTTCATCACAGTTCAACACGTCGTTCTGCATCTGGAGACATTGTTGGAGTGTGATGTCGGTGACCTTCGACACGGAGCCGCAGCAATGGCATTCAATTTGCTGACGTTCGGTGACCTGATGAACATCCCAGACCGCTTGCGACAACGGGTGCAGAATTACATTCTGCAGCACAAGATCATCTTGAATGGCTGCATTGATCACCCTGCGCCTGGAACACCGGAGTTTGCTCAACAAGCCAGGGAGAATCACAAGCAAGAACAAGTGCTGGAACAGATCAAGGGTTGCAGGCTCCTACACTCAGACATTGCCGCACCTTGATACATTGGTGCCGCAACATTTGGCAACCTTGAGAAAGCAACTGCGCAGAAGAGATTGTGATACATTTGCTTCTGGAAACAGTTTGGCTTATGGACACAGTCTTGCGCATGAGGTTGCTTCTCACGGACGATGCGTGTACAGAGCTTCGACAAACTAGGGCACTGTCGAATAGGAGTTGTACAGTAGCGACAACATTCTTTCGACACCCGCAACTTTAGAAGCTGCATCTGCGCTCAAACATTGGCCTTTTTGAACGGAGTGTACAAGCTTTGTACAATCCGAAGAAGGGCGTCAAGAGACATCCATGAATACATTAGGGCAGTGTGTACATGAGGTGGACATTGTCCCTGACAGGCCTTGAGCCATACAGGTTCAAGCTGGCACATGTGAAAACAGATGCACGACAGCTGCCGCCGCTCACACACAGGTTCAATCATTTGCACACTGAAGTTTTACAAGAGAGAGAGAGAGAGAGAAAAAAAAAGAAAGAAAGGAAAGAACAAATAGAAAGAAAGAAAGAAAGAAAGAAATAAAGAAGGAAAGAAAGAAGGAAAGAAAGAAAGGAAAAGAAGGAAGAAATAGAGAGAGAGAGAGAGAAAAGAAAACAGGAGAGAGAGGGGGCTCTGTGGGCGGGATGCAAACATTCTTTTGTGCGATTCGCGCCTGTGGGCCATGAGGGTGGTTTCACCATCACGTCTTGCCCAAAGCGGATCGGTCGTTTTGACCTTTTTGTTTTTCTTTTTTTTGTAGGGCTGTCCCAAACAGATTAAGCTTTGATTGATTTGAGGGTTTTCCGGAGCATGTGAGCGATACTGGGGTGCGAGTTGCTGGCCTTGTTCCTCAAGAGGCTCACATTTGATGAAAGGGTGGCTTGGAGCTGCTTGAAGCATCCAAGCAAACATTTGCGGGTCAAGCACGTGGCCCGGCCGACCAACTGAGAGAGCCCACTGGCATGATTCCAACGCAAGGCCTCATTCTTTTCCCATTGCCAGACCCCGGCCGAGTTTCCCAACTGTGCCATTTGATGTGTAGGCAGCATGTTGGAACATGTCAGTTCGAGCATTCCTGAAGTCATGATTTTCACGGCAAGGCCAAAAGACACTTGAAGCTTGCGCTGCCTGCTCAACCCAGCTTCACTACTGCAACGGGTAACCAGAAGAAATGAACCCTGCTTGATAATGGGGAGCGTCAGTGTCCTATTTAATTATTTGAGAGGGCGCCAGGTGTGGCAGGAATCTCCCAAATCAATCCACAAGGTAGACTAATCTGAGGTCAACGAAAGAATGTATTTGGGGTAGTCTATGGACCAACTGAAGATTGTTTTTTTGATAGTCTGCCGGGTTTGCGCCGCAGTGGTGCCGTAATTATGAGGCGGCGCCCTGCACATATTCCGCGGCCGCGGGGTGGGCCTTGGCGGGTGCGCCAGCGTGGCCGGCGGCCTCCGGCTCAGTCGCGCAGGGCGCTTGGTCTTCCGAGATTGCGCGGTGGAGGCGGTAGCTTTCCCTTTTCAGACATCGCCGTGGTTTTGGTCAGGCAGGCATGCCCAGCTTTTGATCCGTTTTGAGTGACTCCAAAGGCTTACTTTTTTGTCCGCCTCTAAGAGACATCTGCGCCCAGCCCCGGCAAAGTTTGATGCGAACCACTTGATGGAAGGGTGGGGCGGCCTTTAGACTGTTTCCCCAAAACAAATCGACCCTTCACCCTTTGCACTTCCCTTGTCGGTTTCTCATGAGTTGTCAAGGTCCCGCAAGGTGATCGCCTTGTATATCCGGGGATTTAGGGCGAGCAAATCACAAGACTGGCGAACACTTTCATGTTTCATTTCTGCAGGGCCTGTGGAGCGCCCAGCTGATTTTTGAGTTTGCAGTCCAGCTCCCCTGTCTAGCACCTTCTTTGGTTCTGCTGGGTTGTTGTGGAGACAAGCCCCACACTTTGGCTCTGCCAACAGGGTTAGCATAGCGCCAGCAAATCTGGTGGTCGACAATTTTCAACACATGGTAAGCTTTAGTTGTCTTTCTTTTATTATGTTTCTTGTTTTCTTTCCTTCTTGCTGTTCATTGTCTGTATTGTTTCCATTTTTTCTTTCTTCCTTCCTTCCTTTGATTCTTTCTTTCTTTCTTTCTTTCTTTCTTTCTTTCTTTCTTTCTTTCTTTCTTTCTTTCTTTCTTTCTTTCTTTCTCTCTTTCTATTTGCCTCCTCTATCTGTTTGTCTATCTAGCGATCTATCTACCCATCTGTCTACCTACCTTTTCATCCATTTACCCATGCACCACATATCTATCAATCTGTTTCTTTTTTCTTACCTATCTATGTATTTACATATGTATTTATTTGCCTATCAACTTATTTATCTACCTATTGACTTGACTTGTTTCTGTATTTGTCTACCTCTTTCTCCCTCTTTCTTTGTATCTCTTTATCTATCCATCGATGCATCCTTCCATTTAGCCATCCCTCCACCTGTTTATCTAAGATCTGCTTGTCTTTCTCTATTGATCGGCCTATCTATCTATCTGTTTACCTATTTATTTACCGATTTATTTACCTATTTATCTACCTTTGCGTCTATCTGCCTAACCTATCTTTTCCTATCTTGCTGTCAATCTATCTCTCTATCTGCTTATCTGTCTATGATCTACCTGTCTGCTTGTTTATTGACCTGTCTAGTTATCTACTTGTCTATTTATCTACCTGTCTGTTTATGTATCTGTTTATCTATCTGACCTATCGCTATCTTCCATCTCTCTCTATCCATCCACCGAGCCAGCCATCCTACCGACAAATAAACGAAATCGCTGTGCCTGCCACGAAATCTGCACCTCACCTTGCGAAAGTGCTGCGCCTGCCTGCTGCGCAATTGAGACCCTGCAAGGTTCTGCGTTGCTGTGCCAATAAGCCGTGCGCCGCGCCTGGACCGCACCGCGCCCGCCCTAGACAGGTGTCGAGACAGTGGTTGACATCGACGCGGACCCGCCTAAACGTGCAGCAGGCCACTCTTTTTCGCGATTTCTATTCCCCCGCCACACGCCCAAACATTCTTTCTCGCACGCATTCATTCTTTCTTCGTCTTATCTGTGCGCAAACATCCTTTCACTTAGCGTCCGTACTTCGGAAGTTCCTTCAAAACTTCCTGTGATTAAGTTCATTGGCCTTGCGAAATCCCAACGTGAAACTAGGTAGCAAGCTTCAATGTAAAGCCAGGCCAGGTAGCAGAACCACCCAAGATGATCCGCTTTGGGCGCGCCTTGGGTTTTTTCATGGAGGCTGGCCAAGGCTTTGCGCTGCATCCCTTTTGAAACCTTGGATCAAAAGAGAGCTTGCAGAACTTTGACAAACAAAACACACCCCAAACCGGAAATAAGTGCTTCTTTTGGTCTTGGTGGCATCAGCTGGAATTCTCTGACGGGGGAGTGAGCGGGTGTAGGCTACCATTGGTATCAATCCAGGGTCCCCACATGTTTCCCTTTTACTTCCAGCTCCTTTGGGCAAGATAGTTCTGCGCAAAATGGGTCAGACTCTGAAAATGCCACATGCCTCATTTTCCGCAGCTTTCGCTGGCGGAGGGACTGCGTCTGGCTTAAAACTGACAAGTCCCAAAACAAGGGGCGGTGGCAGGCATGCGGCATGGAGGTGTTCCTGCATGGTCCAAGCATTGTGAATACTCAAATTCACCACGGCGGCTGTCACTGTTAGCATTTTTTCAGACTTTTCTGGCCGTAATTGTTGATGCGGATGATGCAGGATCTTGTTCCTGCACCCATCTGTCCCGAGCCCTCTCCTATGTCCGCCCCCCCTCCCTCCCAAAAGCGCAACGCTTCTTGCGTGCCTCCCTCTCAAAAACCAATTTTTGGGGAGCTCGGCCCCTCCCTCTCAAACGCTTGTTTTTGGGCCCCCGCATCGCCAGCGTCGTTTCAGCGTCTGCGCGGGTATAAAACGGATTTTGTGCTAGCCAATCTGCGCCCCCCCCCCCCCCCAAACCAAGAACACAGTTGTCAGGTTGTGCAACATCAAGTTTTTCTGCGCGCGCGTCCACTAAACAATGTTCTGCCGCGTTTGGAGGTTTTTGTCAATTACTTGACGTGTTGCTTCTTCAGCGGGATTTGTGCTAGAAGAAACCCTTACAGCCACCCAACTGCGAAGCCTTCTCAAGCTTCTGGGAAGGTCCATATTGAGCTGGCTGGAGTTGTTTTCTTTCAGTTTGTGAGGGTTGTGGAAATGCGACAAACTGGCCAGGTTTTCAGCAGTATACGGGCACTTGGGCGCACTGTGAATAGCAAACTCATCAACGGTCTTGCCGCAGCTATTTTTGCACACCGTTCTCTTCCCCAAAGCACCCACTATACATGCCTCAAAAATCAATCCCCGGTGTCTACTCTTTGCACATGGGGACCCACAGAGAAGGCAGTGTTTGGTTTATAGCCAAGTGAGTTGATACACTGAGCACGAATGAGAAAGTGTAGGGCAACGTTTTCTGCTAGTGGTTTGAGAGCTCTGTGCGCATACAGATGTGCGTCAGGCTTGAGCCGGAGAGCCATGGTATGGATTGCATATGAGTGAACAAGAAATTTCAACCCCTTTCATCCACCTGAAGAGTGAACCTTAGGGCTGGAGGGTTTCAAGACGGTTGCTCATGCCAGCAGGATGATGATCGTTGCCCCCTCCCACCAGCCCAACAGTAACAGCAAAGCGGGAAAGTTTCCACGTTTTGAAAATGCAAAGTGAACCCTCTGCGCACTTTGGGCGGGTCGAATCGCTCTCGCTGTGGCGCAGCGCGCGTGTTCATCATGATGTTGAGCGCACACACTGAACCCTCTGCGCACGGAATCGGTCTCGCTGTGGCGCGGTGCACATTCTGAGCGCGCAACGTGAACCCTCTGCGCACTTTGGGCGCGTCGAATCGCTCTCGCTGTGGCGCGGCGCACATTCTGAAAATGCAAAGCGCAGTATGGGTGGGTCGAATCGCGCTCGCTGTGGCGCGGTGCAGGTTCTTGCTGCGGCTCAAATCGCAACTCATAAGTGCGAGAGTTGTGCCCCAAGTACACTTTGCCGGCTGCGGATCGAGCATTGTACTTTCCAAAAGCGAAAGGCAAGGAAAAAGGGAAGGCAGAAGAGAAGAAAGGAGAAGAAGAGAAGAGAATGCAAGAGAGAAGAGGACAGGCGAGAAGAGAAGAGAAGAAATGGGAGAAGGAAAGGGACGAAAAGAAAGGAGAGAGAGAAGAGACAATAAAAATCATAAGGGAGAAGAAGAGGTGAGAGAATAAGAGAAAAGAGAAAAGGGGGAGGAGACAAGAGAAAAGAGAGAGAGAGAGAGAGAAGATAGAAGATAGAATAGAGAGAGAGAGAGAGGGAGAGAGAAGAGAAGAGAAGAGAAGAGGAAAAAAGAGATGAGAAGAGAAGAGGGGAAGAGAGTTGAAAGAAGAGAGAAGAAGAAATGAGAAAAGAAGAGGGAGAGAGAGCGAGAGTGAAGGATAGACAGAGACAGGGAGAAAGAGAGACAGAGAGAAAGAGAGACAGAGAGAGAGAGAAGACACGAGAGAAGAGAGCGAAGAGAGAGAGAGAGAGAGAGAGAGAGAGAGAGGGAGACAGAGAGAGAGAGAGACAGAGAGAGACAAGCGAGGACAGAGAAGAGAGAGGAGAGAAGAGAGAGAAGACAGAGAAGAGAGAGAAGCAAGACAAGAGAAGAGAAAAGAGAAAGAAGAGAAACACATCAGAGAAGAGAGAGAGAAGAGAGACAAGAGAAGATAGAAGAGAGAGCAGAGAGAGAACAGAGAGAAGAGAGAAGACGAGGAGAGAGGAGAGAGAAGAAGAGTTGAGAGAAAATAGAAGAGAGAAGGGAGAGAAGAGAGAAGAAGAGATGCGAGAGAGAAGAGAGAGAGAGAGAGAGAGAGAGAGTGAAGATAGAAGATAGAAGAGAGAGAGACGGAGAGAGAGAGAGAGAGAGAGAGAGAGAGAGAGAGAGAGAGAGAGGGAGAGGGAGAGAGGGAAGAAAGGAGCAAAGAAGAGATGAGAAGAGAAGAGGAGAAGAGAGTTGAAAGAAGCAAGAAGCAGAAGTGAGAGAAGAAGAGGGAGAGAGAGCAAGAGTGAAAGATAGACAGAGAGACAGAGAGAGAGAGAGGGAGACAGAGAGACGGAGAGAAGGAGAGAAAGGAGAGAGAGAGAGAGAGAGAAGACAGGAGAGGAGATGTAAGAGAGAGAGAGAGAGAAGCGAGGACAGAGAAGAGAGAGGAGAGAAGAGAAGGGGAGAGAAGATAAGAGAAAAGAATAAGAGAGAAGAGAAAGAAGAGAAACACATCAGAGAAGAGAGAGAAGAAAGACAAGAGAAGAGAGAAGAGAAAGAAGAGAGAGACGACAGAAAAGAGAGAGAGAAGAGAGACAAGAGAAGATAGAAGATGGAGCAGAGAGAGAAGGGAGAGCAGAGAGAAGACGAGGAGGGAGGAGAGAGAATAAGAGTTGAGAGAAAAGAGAAGAGAGAAGGGAGAGAAGAGAGACGAAGAGATGAGAGAAGATTAGGAGAGAGAAAAGAGCAGGGAGAAGAGACAAGAAGAGAAGAAAGAAGCAACGCAAAAAAGGGAAGGGGAGGGAAGAGACGAAAAGTGGAGAGGACTGGAAAGAAGACAAGAAAAGTAGTACGCGAAGGAGCTGCAGCTCGAACGTCGCACTTTTCAAGTACGAATGTCGTATGCAAAGTACATCCTGGAGAGCTGCCGCTCCAAAATCGCCTTTTTTACGTACGAATGTAGTACAAGCAGGACATTCCGGGAGCTGTAGCCCGAAAATCGCATTTTTGCAGAAAAAGAAGTAGTATGCGAAGTGCATTCTGGGAGCTGCAGCGGGAAAATTACATTTTTAAAGTACGATAGTAGTTCGCGAAGTACATTCCTGGAATCGCAATTTTCCAGTACGAATGCAGTATGTGACGTGCAGCAGCGGGAAAATGGCACTTTCTAAGTACCACAGTAGTTTGCAAAGTACATTCCTGGAGTCGCAGCTCGAAGATCGCAATTTTTCAGTGCGAATGTAGTACGCAAAGTACATTCTCGGAGCTGCAGCTCGAAAATCGTATTCTTTCAGTACAAATGTAGCACGCAAAGCGCGTTCCGGGAGTTGTAGCTCGAAAATCAAATATTCCAAGTGCGAAAGTAGTATGCGAAGTATATTCCGATAGCTGCAGCTCGAAAAATGTTGTTTTAAGTACCGAAGTAAGAAAAGAAAAAGGATGCAAAGAGAAGAGAAGAAAAAAGAGAGAAGAAAAGAGAAGAGAGAAGAGAAGAGAGAAGAGAGAAGAGAAGAGAGAAGAGAGAAGAGAAGAGACGAGAGGAGAGGAGACGAGAGAAAAGACCAGAAGAGGGAAAGAGAAGAGAGAAGAGAGAAGATGAGTCGAGAGAAGAAGTGAAGAGAGATTGCAGAAGAGAAAAGCGATAAAGAGAAGAGAGGTACAAGATAGTGAAAAAGAGAGAAACGAGAGAAGAGAGAGAAGAGAGAGAAGAGAGCGGAGATGACGAGAGAAAGACAGAGAGTGAGAGCGGAGAGAAAAAAGAGAAAAGACTAGAGACAAGAGAGAGAAGAGAAAAGAGTTGAAAGAAGAGAGAAGAAGAGATGAGAGAAGAACAGGAGAGAGAAAAGAGAAGACAGAAGAGAGAGAGAGAGAGAGAAAAGCGAGAAAATAGAAGATAAAAGAGGGGAGACAGAAGATATAGAGAGGGCGGAGAAGACAGAGAGAGAGAGAGAGAGAGAGGAGAGGAGAGGAGAGAAGAGAAGAGAAGAGGAGAGAAGAGAAGGAAAGAGGAGAAAAGAAGAGAGAAGAGAGACAAGAGAGAGCACAGCTAGAACAGAGAAGAGAAGAGAGAGAAGAGAGAAGAGAGAAGACAGAGAAGAGAGAGAAGAACGACAAGAGAGGAGAGAAGAGAAAAAAGAGAGAGAAATCAGAGAAGAGAGACAGAGAGAAGAAAGACGAGAGAAGAAAGACGAGAGAAGAGAGAAGAGAAAGAAGACAGAGGAGATAGAGAAGACAGAGAACAGAGAGAAGACTGAGAAGAGAGAAGAGAGAAGAGAGAGAGAAGAGAGACAAGAGAGAGATAATTGAGAGACGAAGAGGAGTGAAAGAGAGAAGAGAGAAGAGAGAGCGAGAAGAGAGACAAGAGTCAGACGAGAGAGAAAAGAAGAGGAGAGAAAAAACGAAGAGAGATGAGAGAAGAAGTGGAGAGAGAAAACAGAAGGGAGACGAGACAAGAAGAGATGAAGCGAAGAGGGAAGAGAAGAGAGCAGAGAAAAGAGAAGAAAGAAGAGACAAAGGGGAAGGGGAAGGCGGGGAGAAAAGAGAAGTGGAGAGGAGAGGAGAGAACAGAAGAGAAGAGGGACAAGAGAAGCGGAAAGAGAGAAGAGAGAAGAGAGAAGAGACGCGAGAGAAGAAGAGAAGAGAGAAAAGAGATTGAAGAAGAGAAAAGAGAAAAAGAGAAGACAGAAGAAAGAGAAGGGATAGAAGAGAAGAAAGAAGAGAAGAGAGAAGAAAGCGAAAAGAAGAAAATGGAGAAGAAATAAGAGAGAAGAGAAGAAAGAAGAGAACAAAAAGAAAAGACTGCCGTCTCTGCTGCAGCTCCTGCGTCCGAAACAAGGCAAGTGCGAAACTCGCAGCTCTTTTTTTGTAGCGTGTGAGAAAGTGATGTGTTCGGGCTCATGGGCTCTATCTTGTGGGAATTGTTTGCTTCGCTCCCATATTAATGGCTTCACGCATTCCACACTTGCCTACTTTGTACAAGCAAAGACGGGCACGCGCTTTGCTTGGCAGGATGCGCCGAAGTTGCCGGAAAAGTACGCGGGCAACGGTGGGGCGCTATACCTTTCTGGTAACTTGGAGCAGGACGGGGATTGTCAAGGGCGGTCTTGCCTAATCAGCTGCCACGGGCCTCATGGGAAGCCAGGATGATGATGTGAAAAGATGTGTAACAGCCATGTTTAAACACGTTCCTGCCAGTCTTCCGGATCAACGTTGAATTCTTTTGTCCCAGCACGCTAAGTCTGCTGCCCTATTAAACGGCGTTCTTACTTTGGACGTTCAGCTCCGTGCCGTCTCCTGCTCTTCCTCCGCCAGCCCCATTCACTCAAACTTGCACACTAACGTAGAGGCTTCCAAGACGCTTGAGGAAGACAATCTTCCTCTTGACGGGGGCTCTTTCCTTTGTGAGCCTTCACTCGCTTGAGGGCAGGTGAAGGAGATAGCCCGCCTCAGCCCCCAGCAGGAGGGGCATCTGGAGTTTGCGGGCTGCCGCGCCTCCAACATTGGGATGGGAGGATGCCTGTGCCACGGCTAGAATGACAACACGAGGAAGTTCGGGTTTTCACAAACAAGGGTAACCTCCAAAAAAGAAAGGGATTTTGGACATGTTCCGGTGGGTTCATGCATCCTGGATCTGTGCTCTTCGTGGTGGGTGGGGCAGGGACAACAGTCGAGAAAAGCTATGTTTCTCTGGTAGGGGGAAAGTAGGGGCAGAAGGATGCTGTGCGCGGAACATGGGGCCACGGTATTGAAATTGGCTTTGCGTCAAAAGTAGAGGTGTAACTAGCGCACGAGGCTAGCCTGCAATTCATATATGGTCTGGCTTTGTGCATTCTGCAATCTCTTCAACATGGCCGGAGATGCGCTCTTCTAGGGCACGCTGCGCATGCGCTAGTCGGATCTCAAGGTGGATGTTCTTAGGTAAGGACGGAGGCGCTAAACAAAATGGAGTTACGAAAGAATTTTCTTCTGGCGATCGAGGGCGGGGGTCCGGGGGGGGGGAGATGGTAAAGGGACAATTAATTCAACGCGTTGTCATTTTTCTCAACAAGCATGCCAACAATCAACAACACCAAAACTAGAACAGCCAACAAACCCAAGAAGCCAGCACAACCACCACCGCTGGAAGCAACACATACAACATTCATCAAGTCAAGCAAGCGTACGCGGGTCAAACCAGTCCAGTCAGAAACCGAAAGCAAGGACCACGAGCAAGCAGTCAAATGTACCGGACTTGAAAAAGAGATAAACACACGAGACAAACAACGATAACCTTTATGACCGACACGTAGGATAAAATTATAGCATATAAGTTGTCAAGGTTATAATCATACCATGATTATACAACTTTGTGTTCAGCAAACAACCTCGCTGTGAATGCATGCCCCGTTAAGGACCCATTGTTGGCTATCCGCATCCTTGTGGTCTGGAAAAAGTGTGTTTTATTCTTGATGGTCACAGAATAGCACATTTGTTCTAGCTCAAGGTGTTGCCGAGCTTCTAGGTTTTGCCTTGCATTTGCCCTTCACTCCAACACGAGAATATAGATATTTGTCCCCCTTATGCTAGTTCGCGGGCTCTTTTAAAGTGGCCTCTAAAGCAGGCTTGCTTTTCAGACAGTCAAATAAACAAGTTTGCAAAGTAGGTTCTGGGAGGCTCTGCACCATTGGGCCTTGCTGCTCTTCAAGTTATGGCGAAATATGTGACGATGATCGCTGCCCTTTTTTGTGAAAGTGTTTCCAGTGGGGCTGCGAAGGTTAGCTTTAGGAGCCACGATCAAACACGTTGCTTGGGGTCCTCTATTAAGGCATTTTGTTGCCCACTCCAAGACATGTAAACAACGTGATTTCATTTTTTGGAAGCAACACTTGGAAGCCTTAGATCCAGAAAATCCAGTTTCGCACGTGGTCCCAAAACCCAATCTTTATATAAACCCCTGATTGCAAAAGCAACAAGGCCAAACAGTCGCAAGCAGGGGGTTGCCCACAGGAGCCCCCCGACCATCTTCAATCCGACTTGTGTGAGTTCTCGTTAGTGTCACTTTGTTGTTGTTTTGTTTGGCTCTGAGGCTAAAGGCCGTAACTCTAGGAAACAAACCATCATTTGTTTTTGTACGCCATTAACAAAATGCCAAGCCATCACACAAGGGTCGCCCGCAGGCTGCAGGAGGTCCTGATCCTCTTGAATCTGACTGTTTTGTGGTCCTTTTTAATGGCAAGTTCTTTTTGGCGGGGCTGAAACTTCCAGATCAAAGCCCTAGCCTGGCTCACCTAAGCTCTTCCCAGCTTAGAGGCTAAAGGCCTGAGATCTAGGCAATAAAGCCACGTTGCAGTACTAAATCAAGTACAGGAAATTTAAGATTAAGTCTTGGGAATACTAAAGTGAGGACAGGACATATAAGATAAAGCCTTGGCAATACTAAATTCAATACTGGGAATATAAGATTAAGCCTTGGCAGTATTAAACAAGTCTTAGTAATACTAAATGAACGACTTGAATCTACGATTCAGTGCAATACAACATCCAGCAAAGCCCAACCCCACCCCCCAATTTCCGACTAAAGAGGTGCTGGTACTGTTTGAGGAGGGGACCGATTAAAGCAGGTCCCACATTTATTAGGGCTTGTGCCGTGTGGGGGCAAGCGCGTTCCCTTTTCCCAGTTGCGTGGACTGCCGCAGGCATGATCTCACTAATCACACGTGCGGCCCACAATCCCGAACCAATCCCAAAATACGCACATTTGTCGCTCGTGTCAACGCTTCAGTGACACATTTTAGTTTGACACAAGTTTCGAAACGGCCAGTTTTGGAAACTACCATAGCGTAGCGGAAACGTAGCCCCTTTACGAACGCTTCAAGTCTCCAAAACATACCGGAAACGGAGCCCCTTGACACACACACAGGGCCGTGTCAAAACTTGTGCCAAAACTCCCGACCCGCGCGGGAAATGCAAATCAATTCAAACAAGTCACCAAACAGGCCCGTTTCAAAGCTTGTGTCAAAACCCCCTGTGTCAAAACTTGTGTCAAAACTTTGGCAGAACTGCCGTGTCAAAACTTGTCACAACCTACTGCATATAGTCACAATAAAGTTTTGACACAGTTCACACAACGTTTTGACACGGAAACGTTTTGACACGGGAACATTTTGACACAAGTTTTGACACGGCCCTGGTTGGTGACTTGTTTGACTTTTTTGAATTTCCCCGCACGTGTCTGGAGTTTAACACAAGTTGTGACACAAGTTTTGACACAATCGTCAACTTACGTCTTTGTGGTGACTCGCGTCTTTGTTCTGATTTGTCGTTTGTTTTGACACGCAAGTTTTGGCACAACTTTTTGGCTTGGCACAAGCTGCGACGCACAGTTCATCTTATAGGCTGCTTGGGATTCCTGCCCGTTCCTGTGACTTCAGTTTCATGTAATGTAGAACCTGCCTTAACCGGTCCCCTCCCCGCACCAAACAGCGCCAACAGTCATGTTGACCCTCTTAAGTCGGAAATTTGCGGGGCCTATGTTGGACTTTACTTGACTTTACTTGACTTAAGCATTGCCAAGACTGCCAGTACTGAATTGAGTGCTACCACGACCCAATCTTAGATCCCGAGTATTTGATTTAGTATTGGCAATACTAAAATTAGTATTGCCAAAGCTAAATCTTAGATTCCCAGTACCTATTTAGTATTACCAAGGCCAACTTTAGTATTGCCAAGAACTGATCTCAGATTCCCAGTACTTATTTGATTATTGCCCAGACTTAATCTTGGATTCCCAGTACTTAATTTAGTATTGACAAGACTTTTTTCAGTTTTGCCAAGATGTAAGGCCTGTAGCCTTTGAGCTGGGAAGGGCCTGGGTGAACCACCGTTCAAAGTAAACGGCTACGGCTTTGCTCTGGCAATGTCACCCTCCCCCCCAAGCAAAAATCAACACAATATTGCGTGACATTGACGCGGACGCCCAAAGCAGTCAGACTAAAGAGGAGCAGGGGCTCTTGCGGGCACTTGCGGGCAACCCCCTGCATGTGAGGGCCTGGCTTTGTTTCTTGTTGCGACAGGGGATCTTGTTGTAACGCTAGGTCTAAGGTCTTCAACCTTTGCGCTGGGAAGAACTGAGGGCAACCAGGCTAAGGCGTTGATCTGGAAATTGTCACCCTTTTCGAAACAAACTTGCTATTAAAGAGGGCACCAAAACAGTCAGATTAAAGAGGATTAGGGGCTCCTGGCACAACCCTCTTTGTGTGGCTGCTGGGCCTTGTTTTTTGCTATATCTGGGATTTGTTGTAAAGATAGGTTTTTGGGGGCCACTTGTAAAACTGGAATTTCTAGATCTAAGGCTTTGGTCTGGCAACTGCTTCCCAAGAAAGAAGGCTCGCGTTTGTTGACCGGTTTTCCACTTCGGGGTGGGGCAAAAGCTTTCCAGAATGGAGGACCCCAATATAGCTCAGGATCCTGAATTGGGAAAAACGCTTTCTATAATAAGCGTGTCCATGTGGCAACGATCCATTGCTCACACACTCAGGCACTCCCGCCAGGACTCATGTGTCATTTGCAGCAACCAACAAACAAAACACAGCCTGGCAGGCAAATGCCCAAGCAAAAGTTCTTAACTGTTGCCGAGGCATCAGTGCTGCTTTAAATTGTTTCTTCTCCTAGGCCAATTCTGCGGCAAAACCTTGAACAATTAGACATGTTTTTTTGGTTTGGAAACAGCGGTCTGAATGGTCACATCCCTTTTTGGTTTGACACGGGTGAGCCCTAGTTGCGATTAACAGTGCTCACGAAATAGCGTACAGAAGGCCTTGGTGATCAAGGAGACGCCTGCAGCTGCAGCATCATCCAATCCGGCCCACTTCGCGGATGACCTCCAGGCAGAGATGCCAGCAGCCTCATCACCACTACCACCACCCATTTTAGCAACTCCACCACAACCTTTGTCCCAAGAACAACCACCACTCCTATCGCCACACATCAGCGACACCAGCAAATCAGCGCACACAACATTTACGCAGCAGCAAAAGCAACCCTCACTGCCAGTTCCGTTCACACCTGTCCGTAGAGGACGTGCGAGATCACGCTCCCCGATACCAGACCGACCCAGACGACCAACACCACCGCCAGCAACAGCAGCACTAGATCACAACCTGTGAGCGACCAAGACTCACTCGACAATGACATCGCCGAGCTCTTCGGAGCACCCTTGTCAGAGAGTACGGCGCACCACTGACGCGACACGCAGCACCTGACACCACCATCACGGCAGTTGCACCCACTGCCTTAACTGCACCGGAACAACCGCAATCAAGCCAACACACAGCTGGGATTTTGGGATTTCGGGAAACATTTCCGATGTCGGAGAGATGACGCCCATCACACCTCCAGACCCAGAAGCACTACCAACTGTACCATCAAAGAGCCCCTTCGAGACATTGATGGCCCTTACATCCTGCTTCGAGTACACCACTCGACATCCACATCCACGGCTCAGACCACATTCGGGACTGTGTCAACTCAACAACGTGCCGGAGGCCGGAGAGCTCTACAGCAGGGCCGACTCCATCACGAGCCTGAGGTCGGGCAAGAACAGTTCCAAGCCCGGGCTGCTGGTGCATCGGGGCAATCCTGTTGCCAGCGCAGGATTTGCGGGGGCAATCCTGTGCCCTGCGCAGGATTGACGGGGGGGCAATCCTGTGGCCAGCGCAGGATTGACGGCAAGGCGAGTGGATGGTGAAAACCACGTCCGTCAGTGATATGACGAGAACCTTATCACTGACGGACCCCGACAATGGCCCGGCGATGGCCCGGCGATGGCCCGGCGATGGCCTGGCGATGGCCCGGCGATGGCCCGGCGATGGCCCGGTGATGGCCCGGTGATGTGGCCCGGCGATGGCTTTTTTGCTGAAAACCAGAAGCTCTGGAAGGGATACCGCTCTCACAGCTATTGCTCCCAGAAAAAAAAAGCGCACGCTTGGCGCACGTTTTTGGTGCACAGCGATGGCCCGGCGATGGCCGGCAATGGCCCGGCGATGGTTTTTTGCAAAAGCACTCCGGCACACTCACTCCGTCCGGGCACACTCTCCCCCCCGGAGGATCTCAGTATGCTCACCGACAAGGACATTCTTGGGCACCAAGATTTGCCCGGCGAACACCAGTGGTTTGAGCCTGGCGAACCCACGCTATACCAGTGCTACTTCACCATAGATGACGACGGCTTTCAGTCTGTTGCCCACATCATCATGGAACCGCATCACCAAGATTTCTACGAGACCTATGTGACTCACCTCGCTCACAACGGGCACTACATCAGTACGGTTCATGACGACTCCGACCAGGACCTCGACGACATGCGCCAAGGCCCTGCGCGACCAGCAAGCCTTTCCAGGCAAGAAGCCGAGACGCTCAAGAAAGAGCTGCCCTGAAACAAATCATGAAGATGGACGGCTTTCAAGTCCAAGAGCAGAACGATACCTAGTGCCCCTGTGCAGCCACAAAACAGTTCGCCTATACCTAAGGTACCGGGGCGATCGTTCGTGTCTACAGGTTTGCCCGAACAAGTTTCACCGCCCAGTCGAGTTTTTCTGTTGTAGCTGTGGAGTATGAGCTACTCCTTGACCTGATTCAGAAGACGTGCGTTATTTGCATTTGGGCATTCCTTGCGGCACATCTAGCGAGGGCCGGAAATCTGATTCCAGCTCAATTGCGCGGTCAAGGAGCTCCGCAACCCGTGCCATTTGGTGGCTACAGGACTTTGACTTCCTTGCAACTCTTGCAAGCTGGATATCTTGACGTGCTACATGCATGAGGGTGTTGACGAACCGCTCACCAGTAGCCAAGTGCTCAGAGGTGAAGTACACCCAACTTTTCGGACGCGTTCACAGCACTGGATACCGCGGCTCATGGTCCTGGCTGTCAAAGAGCAGCTCTCAGGAAAGGTTAGATTCTTCACTTTTCCTTCACTTTAACCGTCTCAGTCTTCAATGATGACTGTCCCTTACTTGCGCCAGACTGCGTTTGGGCAGGATCACTCTAGAACGCATTCTATCCTTGATTGAGGCGGTAAAGGAGAAGAGCGGTCAAAGCTTGGTGGAATCTTGGAAGCAGCCTGCAGGCAGCCAAAAAATATCCAAAATGCAGCTCTCAAGGATGTGGAATCTTGCAAGCAGCCTGCAGGCAGCCAAAAAATATCCAAAATGCAGCTCTCAAGGATGTTTGGCCGACGTGTGGTAGCTGATATAGATAATGAATCTGCAAGGCTTACACAAACCAAAGGCTCCGCAGCTTCACCTTCAATGCTTGCGCCTGCCTGTGAATGTGCAGAGATTGAGCGCTCTCATCCTTCCCTCTTATGGGCGGAAAGTGCGCCCTCGTCATCGAACCCAGTCCATCGTTTCTGCGACGAAAGTCATCGTTTCTGCGACGAACTTGTCGCTTCTCTGATGAACTCATCGAATCTGGGACGCGCCCGAATGTCATCGTCTTAGCGAAGCAGTGACGCGGCATCCAGCCAAAGCTCCCCACTGCCTCCCCACAGCCGGGCCACCCCCCCTTCAACCGCACTGCCTCCCCACTGCCGGCCACTCCGCATCCCCACTGCCGGGCCATTAGTTACCCCTTCAGCCGCCCGGGCCACTGCGGGCCCCCCCACAGCCGGCCCCACCCCACTGCCGCGCCCGATGGAATTCGTTCGACCACGGCGCGGCCGAGCTGAGTGAAGATCTCCTTCAGACCTGCTTGCAAAGCTTGTCTCAGATCCAAAGGGGGCCGGCGAGCTTGTGAACGCTAGCAAGCTGGAGGATAAGTCGGGCTTTCAAGTTCGGGGCTGCAGACACCAACTAACGAGCCGAGCTGGTGGTGACGTCAAAGCTCGAACAGCTCTGAGAGTTTAAAGAACTGCAGTGAGTTCGTGCCTGACGACTGCGCAAAAAAAGAACACAGTGTTGCTTGAGCTTGGCTGTTAACTTTAAACATGTGATGCGGGGGAAGCCTAAGCACAGACACATGCGTGCGCAGTTGACCTTCATGTTGGTCAATGCACCGCTACCTATGCTGGCTGGGTAGCTTGGTAAGATGTTTGTTACAAACTTCAGCAGCTCGTGAATGATATAGGTGAAAAGCAACATTCACACGTGAAATGCTTGAATACCAACTCTCTTATGACTGTGTGTTAAGTTCTTCCTTCTTCAAGCAATTAACCAGGTCAGTACTTGTGTGGTATTAGTGGTTTTAGCTTGTGAAGTTCGACATGTTTGACAGATGAATATTTGCTTTTTATTCGTCAGAGCCCCTGTGCTAAATTGTATCTGCCTGGTGTCCAGTTTTTCACAGGAGTTCAATTTTCTTTAGCAGGATTGATGTGACGTATTTTACTTCTTTTTCGATTAAAAGGTTTATGCATAGCTTCATTAGGTCCTGTTACTATCATACTCCTCATCACCATGTTTTTTAGAAAGCGCAGCGCTTAGTGTGAAGTCCAATCAAGCCAGTAATAATCTTACTTGAACAGTCATCCTTAAATATCCCAAGAACTTTGCTTATTGCTAGCAGCATAGCAGCTACGCTCTTTAATCTAGTCTGAAAATCTAGGTATTGACGCATGTCATCGGTTTTAGTATGAAATGTGTAAATCTAGCAGTGTCGGTACGTACCATTCTAGTATTAGCTCCAAATTCATGGTTCAGAAATCATAATGAAAATGAGACACAGGTTGCTTACTCAAACCTAAGAAACATTTAGTAAACCCGAGTCTATCTAATTCCGAGTTTGCCTTTTGCTTTTCAACCCCCCTAAATTTTCATTGATGATTTGGCTTGTGTTGAGGGATGGGCTGTTTGCAAATTTCAAGTATCTAGTTTGTCACTAGCAACTTCAAGTTCCAAATGTTTCCTTTTTTGCCTTCCGTTGTTTTTCCGAACAAATAGTAGAATGACACATATCCCCCCAAAAAATCGAGAGCCCATGAAAGTCCAGGGTGCTAATGTCCTTTCAATTTCCTTCACATGTGCTTCCGTTCATTTCTGCGTCCTCTCCATTCCCGTTCCACTTGTTCTCCTTTTCCTTCATTTCCTTTGCATTCCCTTCTTGTTCCCTGTCCATTGTCTTTCTTCTCCTTTCCATGCTCCGCCATTCCATTTGCAACTCAATTTCCCTGTTCTTCCTTCCATTCATTCCTTGCTTTGCTTTTCAGTTTGAATTCCACACTTCCTTTCCAATCACGTTTCAGTGTCTTTCTATTTCCTTTCTATTTCCTTCTTGTTTGAATTCCATGTCTTTATTTCTTTTCATTGACTCAATTCCTTTCCATTGCCCTTCCATTCCTTTCCATTCCGTTCGAGTTCCTCCGCATTCATTTGATTGCAGCGTGTTTCTTCCAACCTTTTTTCGAATTCCAATGTCCCTTTGGTTTCATGATTTTTCTTGCATTCCTAGCTAGAAGTGCCCACGGCCAGCCGCGGCCGAAAAAAACGCTAACGGAAAGGGAAAAACAGGAAGCAAGTGAAAACAAAACACGGCGCTTCTGAAATGATTAGCCATTAGCGCCTGAGGTTTTGACTTGTTGAACCTAATATGGCTTTTGCCAAGAAAATAGAAAATAAGACTTGTTAAATGGAACCCAAAACTGAAAAATACGAAACTTCTGTTGAATCTAAATGACAAAAGAGCGGTACATTTTTTTGAACCAGGGTTGAAGCTTGCAAACAAATAGGGCAATTAAATTTAAACTGCGAGAAACATCAAAGCTCTAGATTGAATTTAACATTGAGAGGCGAAAGGATGCCAAGGTAATTTTGACAAAGATGAGATGCAATTGTTAATAGCGCTGCCGCAATCAGTTGAAACACTGGCAATAGCAGAAATAATGGGGTAAAGACAGGACACATGAACAGACTAAGGTTATGTGTTTTAGTTGTCAATTACCAATAGAAGCCGGCGTGCGGAAATTTCAATATCTACAACCCATAGTTCTTGTTTTCTATTTGTTCTTATGTTATGTTCTCTTATTGCTGTTTGTCATCCGTTTTTTGACCCTTCTTTCTTTCTTTCTTTCCTTCCTTCTTTCTTTCTTTCCTTCCTTCCTTCCTTTCTTCCTTCCTTCTTTCCTTCTTTCCTTAATGTTCATCCCTCTTTTCTTCTTTCATTCTTTCATTCTTTCCTTCTTTCCTTTGGTTCTTCTTTCTTTCTTTCTTTCTTTCTTTCTTTCTTTATTCCTTTCTTTCTTTCTTTCTTTCTTTCTTTCTTTCTTTCTTTTCTTCTTTCCTTCTTTCCTTCTTTTCTTCTGTCTTTCCTTCTTTTCTTCTTTTTCTCTTTTCTTATTTTCTTCTTTCTTTCTTTCTTTCCTTCCTTTCCTTTCCTTTCCTTTCCTTTCCTTTCCTTTCCTTTCCCTTCCCTTCCTTTCCCTTCCCTTCCTTTTCCTTCCTTCCTTCCTTTCTTTCTTTCTTTATTTCTTTCTTTCTTTCTTTCTTTCTTTCTTTCTCTCTTTCTCTCCTCTTTCTTTCTGTGTTGTTTTTGTTGCTTTTTGTATTTCTTTCTTTGTTTCGTTCCTTCTTTCCTTCTGTCTGTCTGTCTGTCTGTGTCTGTATTTGCCTAGTTTTGCTCTCCACCTTTCACCGTTTCACCTTCTATGCCTCTTGCCACCCATGTTTCTACATTCGTACTTGTTTACATATCTGTTATCTCTTTCTCTCTATTTGTTTGCCTAGCTGTCGGCTGTCAACGTCGCCCAGCCACCCCAAAGCCCCACAACCCGCAGAGGGTTGAGCAGTTTGACGGTTGTATTCCCTTGCCACACGCGTACGCATTTTTCCCGCGCGATTAGTCTTCTCTTTTCATTTGCCTCAGAGAGCTATCTTTCAATTAGTTGCCGTGCTACGGAAGTTTCTTCAAAGCTTACTTTGATTGTCTTCCAGTCTTTCCGTGGGCGTTCCGGTATCTTTGCTGTTTTCCCGTAGCCTTTCGGTAGTCTGCTCCTGGGCCGCCCCTGAAGTTTTCCCAGAAAAACAGCAACACACAACTTCGAATGTTCAATGTTTCATGTCCAATTTAGTTTCTCATGTCTATTATTATTGCCTGCTAGTCTCTTCTTCCGGTAGTCTTCGTAGTTTGTTTTGCAGTCCTGGGGTCCAGGCCCAGCCCCCCTTGAATTTTCATATTTTCTGGGCCTGCGGCCTCTAGCCGGCTACGCCTCTTTGAAGTTATACCACGTCATGTCATGTTTTGTGCATGAGAAACGTATCCTGTGCTATGATATGGCTATGTTGCCCACCTTAACCCCAGATAATGCTGGGGATGCCGGCTTTCTGGGCGCCAGCCGGGCCCCAACCCAGAAGGCTGACATGGGGTCGCGCGCGCGCGCGCCAGAGGACCCAAAAAAAGCAGCCCAAAAAGCGCAGCCCGCAAGCCAGCCCGGAAACGCAAACGCAACAAAACACCGTAAATAGCAGCGTTTTGTGGCTGGGGTCGCGCGCGCGCGCCAAAAAGCCCGAAAACCAACGGGAAAAAAGCAAGGACTGCGCAGCGCGCGAGCCAGCCATAGCAAGAGCAAAACGGACACAACAACAGCCCAACGCTCAGCGCAGCAGTTTTTTGCCGTATTTACAGCGTTTTGGAGAGCGAGGACCCAGCATCACTGGCCCGGAGATAAGGGCTCACGCCTGACAGCCGGGCGCCCCGAAAAGCGTCAGTGTCCCACGTGTTGTCATGAGTTTCGCAACCGCGCGGCCTGGAACTCATACAAAACCAGCAAAAACACTCGCTTGCCAGAAATCGGGTTCGGCCGGGGAGAGGTAAAAAGGTGAGCCCTGCCTGCTAAGCAGGTTTCCACATTTTCCACGTTTGCGCCCGGCCTTGAATCCATACAAAACTATCGAAAACACAGTGGTTTTTTCTGCGGTTCACCGAAAAGCCTACCAAAAATCGAGTTCGGCCGGCACCGTTGAAGCCTGCCTGCTAAGCAGGTTTCCATATTTTCCACGTTTGCGCCCGCCAAAAACCTTCAAAAACACTGTGTTTTGCACGTTCTCGGCAAAATTGGCCCGACTCAGGGGACAACATCCCCAGCATCCCCCGCATCACCGGCCTTATCCGCATCAATGTCCGCCATGGATGCGGACGATGCAGGTGATATGCTCAACAAGTCGTCAAAAATCGCTTGAACAAATTCACAAATCCTTCGCCCCTTAGCAGTGAATGCAGCCTCCGTTCGACACGGAGTGAACGTAGAGTGAACCTAGAGTGAACCTAGAGTGGGTCGGCGGCAGGGGGCGCGAGCCTTATACGAAGGCCCTCGGGAAACCACGGGCTCGCCTGTGGGCGCCCGGATTAACCAGGCTCCCGCCTGCTGCCGCCGACCCTCGGCGCATGAAGGGAAAAGTCATAAGGACCGGTCCTGAAACACGTCCGCAAACCCAGGGACCACTTATAAGATCCTCTACGACCACAAACAAGGATTAACGGAAAAGTCAGAAATATGGCAGCTAGTCCGTTAATTACCGCTCGGCCGGCTTGCGCCCAAGTCACTTCAAGTTTGCCCGGGAGCAGTCGCCTCTCCCGGGCCTGAAACTGGCCCTCCCGAAACCTGTCCAGGCTGGTCCCAGTCTGGCGCGGTTTGACTCGTGTTGGACTCTCTTGCAGAACAGATCCAGGGTCCACAAGGATTGACGGAAAAGTCAGGCAGATGGCAGCTCGTCCGTCAATGACACGTTGAGCTGGTCCCAGAAACAAGGCCGTCGGTGCCCCTCAACCGCTGGAGGAAACAGGTGTCTGGACTTGATCCCGGGCCGGCTTGGACAGGCCAATCCCAGGACCGGTCCCAGGACCCAGGACCGGCGGTTTCGGCTCACTACAAGTAATCCGAAGCAGCAGAACCAGGTGTCATCAGGTGTCCCAGGACCAGTTCCGGGACCGGTCCCAGGACCGGTCCTGGGAATCCACTTTTTGTGCTTTCGGGCGTTTGCTCCAGGGACCATCATTGGTTCCAATCACTTCCAGTTGCATCCCACGCCGGCCCCCTCTGCAGGAGGCTGGGACGGGAGGCAGAGGGTCGGCGGATTTCTTATTTTTTACTTGGCTTTTTCCAAGACTGAAAAAGTGACACAGCGAAGACTACGGATTTTTCAGCTTTGGGTTTTTTCAATAAAATTGTTGTTCATTGACAAACTGCGCATTTCATTTCTCGATTTTCAATTCTTGCCGGGTGGCTTTTCCTGCCCACTGTCTTTCCGTAGTCTTGCGGTAGTCTTCTGGTAGCCTTTCTGTAGACGAAGAGAATTCAGGAATCTGTTTAAAGGGAGGCCCCCTACCGCCGAGGAGCCTGTATGGCGGATGGATCTTCAACGGGTCTTTCACGGCGGAGGACGGGCATGCTGGCAGAAGAGGAGGATGCGCCCCCCGGCGAAAGGCCGCAGCATTCAATAACATTTGATATTGATCTTGGGCTCATCAACACTGCGTGTTCGTACTAGCATTTTTTGCCGCGCCTTGTTTTTGTCCTTGGGCGCCGGGTAGCCGTGATGTTGTTATTTAGTTCGCTTACAACGGAAGACATGAGAGGATCAACAAGCACACACACACATATATACATATATATATATATGCCTATGTGTATGTATGTATGTGTGTATGTATGTACATACGTACGCATGTATGTACGTATGTATGTACGTACGTACGTACGTATGTATGTGTACAAACGCACACACACACACATATATATATATATATCTACATATGTATGTATGTATATGCGTACACTCTGGGGTGAATCCACCCCAGCGAGCGCTAGCAGAAAACGACAAGCGTGATTTGCAAATGTTCGAGAAACTCGGGCCGCTTCGGTGTCCGCACATGCGCTGTAAGGTGCGGAAGGCTTTCGGATGCAATCAACACATGTGTCTTGAGCAGCGAGAAAACAGTGTTGTTTTTATGTTTGGTATACTGTGCGAATAAGACAGGAACTTCGGGGAGCCAAGTCCAGGAAATGCAGCGCTGAGCAACCAGAAGCAAAAGGAAGTCCTCTTGCGCGTGAATCTGTCTGTGCATTTATCTCTGCAGACAGCAACATTTCCAAGGAGCGAAACCATCCAGCACTTCTGATTTTTTGACACTTGAGACGATCGTGCTTCAAGGCGCGGGAGGCAGAACGTTGTGTAGCTCAATTCTTTATCTTCCTTGCAAAAGTAGATGTTGCAGAGCCATTCGACTGCTTCAAAGACATGGCCCGTTCTGCTTTTGACATTCCTGACACCTCCAGCATCACCCGTGCGTGGGTCAAGGGAACGTTCTTCCGCCCATCAATCGGGTCACCTGACTGCACGTGACTTGGCGTTGGCGGCAGTATGATTTGGCATGCCCTTGTGGAATTTCCAGAGCATCTTGGTTTAACAAGGCATTCGTAGAGACGGCCTTTGTGTGGCGACCTTGATGTGTAAGGGAAGGCAGTTGTTGACCGACGAAAGAGCACAAGCCACACTGTGGAGATGGTCTACGCATTCCACGGCCTGCTCACTAATGCAGGGCCACAAAGCGAAATTCGGACTGATCGTTGCATGCGGCCACAATCCAAAGCCTAACGCTTGACCCGGACATCTCTGAATCGCAAACACTGGCTCAGCGCTTCAGCAAGCAAAGACGCGTGAGGAGAAGAAGAAGAAAAATGAAGCAGTCGAAGAAGAAGAAGAAGAGGAAGAAAAAAAAGAAGAAGAAGAGGCCCAGCCTCTGTGGAGAAGGCGTTGGCCAAGAACCACAGACAGTGGCGCAAGTTGGAGCCCACCCCCTCGGACGTTGACGTTGAGACAAGCGCAGCAGTCGCTGATGCACCCTCTACGGGGAGTCTTGTCAGAAGAGGACGAAGAAAAGCAGATCAAGAGGTTCCACAGGCCATTGACGAGATGGTCACTTTCTGCTGCATGCTGCCCGGGTAATGGCTTGCGCGCGGCACGAAATGTTGCCGCGCTTGGTGGCCACGGGCGCTTCCTTGTATGGAGGGGCCTTGCTCGAGTTATCAAAATTTGTGTCACCAGTGTTTGAGTCAAGCGATCGCCAGTCTCTTTACACAACATGTCCAGTGTTTGAGTCAAGGTATGGTCCGCAGATGGCTAGACTGGTCAACGCCCCCAGCATCACCAGAGCTTCAGGAAGGAACATGTTTTTTGAGGGACAGGAAGTGCGCGTGGCTTGGGTGCTTTAGCAAGAGGACGGGGAAGAGCGCGAGCCTGATAAGGCACACGCGCCAAGCTTAAATTCTTGTTGCATATGGATTACGTATAGTTGGCCAGACTATTGAATGCCTGGGTTTACAACTATTCGTGTGGAGCTTCGCGGTCCCTTCAACTGATCGGAATGCTAGACTCATGCTTTTCATGACGAGAAGCGGCGTTCCTCCTTCTGTTGTTGGATTTCAAAGAGGCCTCGAGAAAAACAGGGTGCCATTAGACGTTCTCAGTTTTGGGCCCTTGCTGAGGTTGCCTTAGAAAGAGGCGGCGACGCGACGAGAAAAACCGGATTCGGCTGGCTCACGCAGAAGGGCGGCGCCATGAGCTTCTCGCGCCCCGGACCTTTCTTCAAAGCGCCCTGAACCCAAAACGCTTAGAACCGTTTTTTGAAACAATAAAGCTCACCCTTGTGAATTCTGAATTATGTTTAGGATCTCTTAATGTTGACCCCATACAAATCAACCCCAGCTTGTTAACATGGGGGTGTCCCCTTCCAACGCCCGCATACTACCAAAGCAGGGGTGTATTGATCTGGGGGTCAACATGACAATTTGGCCATGCCAGCACGCAAGAAGCACGTTTCAAGGTAAGATTTAGCTCGTTGGCCCCGCTGAGCGATGGTCATCACCTGTCGAGGCGCACGGGTAAAACACCA
Organism: Effrenium voratum; assembly: GCA_963377175.1. NCBI lineage: Eukaryota > Dinophyceae > Suessiales > Symbiodiniaceae > Effrenium > Effrenium voratum. Next base: position 1,403,678 of record CAUJNA010003705.1, on the reverse strand, counting down.
TCCATAAAACACCATTCACAGAATCGCTTTCTACCCCATTTGCATTTCACCCCACAACCTTCCAATCTTTGCAACCCATGCTTGCAAACGCGCTTCAGAAACTTGTCCTGTTCTTGCCAAAATGCCTGATAATTGAATTTTCCAGGTCTTCATCCAGGTTGCGAATCGTCTTTCCAGAATTCTGCGATTGCCACAAGTTTGATTTCATCCTCCACTGATTGCACGGATTTCAGCCTGCGTCATCCAACTGTACTTTGTCACGTGCAAAGGGATCCTGGTAGTCATGAGAAATTGCGGTTCTGATTTGCCAGCCTTTCTTTTTGAGTTGTCCCACGACGAAGATCGGTTGTTTGACATTGCTGAGCATGAAAGAGTTCCTGAAGACGGCCACATCACGCTTGTGGGTGCTTAATTTATTTGACCATGGAGTCGTTTGAAGCATCAAAAACTTTCGCACCATGCTCCAATGAAGCCTCACCTGCACTCAAACAACACGTCTGTGTCCACCACCATATCCGTGGTCGCAGAGCATATGAATGCTGTCACGGTCATCAAGCTGCGTGGAAGCCAAGTCAGTTGTCATCTATGTCACTGCATGTCATGTCATACCATGCAAAGCCACCACTGCAATGCTCATGCATGTCGTCACCAACTGCTTGAACCACGTGCGCAGTGACATCTTCCTCCATCATTAAATCAAACAAAGGGAACATATCGTAGAGGCGCAGATCGTATAGGCATCCCGAAACAGTCCAACAGAAACCGACAGCGACAGAAAACGACAAAAAAAAAAACGACAAAAGACGACAGAAACTGACAGAAACTGACAGAAACTGACAGAAACCGACAGAAACCAACAGGTACGGTGTGGCACGTGTTCCACCATGTTTCTTGGGTAACAGTACGTGCATAAATCAATCCTACATGGGAAACCACAGACACAACAAATGAAAGCAACATACGCAGCAATAAAGAATGGCAAAGGTCAGATGTGACTACATGTGACGGACAGACAACTTTAATGGCGCGGAAAGAGCGGCCAGTAAGAACCGTGACGGACAGAGACTTTCAAAGACATGGAAAAAGGCGACCGTCGAACAGAGAACTTCAACGAAGTGGAAAAAGCAGGAAGCCTACGGTTCGTTTTGCCTTGTTCCGTGTCAGGGACCCTTGGGTGACACCTCGGCGCAAAAACGCGAAATCAACTCAGAATCGGTGTAAGAACCCTGACGGACAAAGAGTTGGGAACCAAGCCAGGCAGAGTGACCGACAGAGAACCTTAACGACATGGAAAACGCGACCATTAAGAACCATGACGGACAAAGGCTTTCAAAGACATGGCAAAAGCGACCGTTGAGAACCGTGACAGACGCAGACTTGCAAAGGACATGGAAAAAGCGACCGTTGAGAAAGGTGACGGACGGAGAACCTTAACGACGTGAAAGAAGCGACCAGTAAGAACCGTGACAGAGGGAGACTTTCAATCAAATGGAGAAAACTACTTTGAGAACCGTGACGGACAGAGACTTTCAAAGACATGGGAAAGTCGACACGTTTTGAAACGTGACGGACAGAGAACCTTAACGACGTGAAAGAAGCGACCAGTAAGAACCGTGACAGAGAGAGACTTTCAATCACATGGAGAAATAGAAGGCGACCTTTGAGAACCGTGACGGACAGAGACTTTCAAAGACAGGAAAAGCGACACGTTTTGAAACGTGACGTGCAGAGAACTTTAACGATGTGAAGAAAGCCCGCTGCCCGATCCGTGCGCTCTACACCGGGCTTGCGCCTGCCACGTTTTTTTTGGGGGTTACTGTGGCAGGCACAACAGCTCGCCGTCCACCCCGAGCCGGCCAGCAAAGCACTGCCCTGCCACGAAAGCTAGCAGCAGCAGGCACAAAGTATTGAAACAGCCCCAAGCCCCTCCGTACTGGCCACAAGTATTGCGAGTGCGTGCGTGAGCGAGCGAGCGAGCGTGTGATTGAGTGAGCCAGTGAGTGGGTGAGTGAGTGTGTGAGAGGAGACGAGCGAGCGAGTGAGCGAGTGCGTGAGCGGGTGAGCGGGTGAGCGGGTGAGCGAGTGAGTGAGTGAGTGAGTGAGTGAGTGAGTGAGTGAGTGAGTGAGTGAGTGAGTGAGTGAGTGAGTGAGTGAGTGAGTGAGTGAGTGAGTGAGTGAGTGAGTGAGTGAGTGAGTGAGTGAGTGAGTGAGTGAGTGAGTGAGTGAGTGAGTGAGTGAGTGAGTGAGTGAGTGAGTGAGTGAGTGAGTGAGTGAGTGAGTGAGTGAGTGAGTGAGTGAGTGAGTGAGTGAGTGAGTGAGTGAGTGAGTGAGTGAGTGAGTGAGTGAGTGAGTGAGTGAGTGAGTGAGTGAGTGAGTGAGTGAGTGAGTGAGTGAGTGAGTGAGTGAGTGAGTGAGTGAGTGAGTGAGTGAGTGAGTGAGTGAGTGAGTGAGTGAGTGAGTGAGTGAGTGAAGTGAGTGAGTGAGTGAGTGAGTGAGTGAGTGAGTGAGTGAGTGAGTGAGTGAGTGAGTGAGTGAGTGAGTGAGTGAGTGAGTGAGTGAGTGAGTGAGTGAGTGAGTGAGTGAGTGAGTGAGTGAGTGAGTGAGTGAGTGAGTGAGTGAGTGGTGAGTGAGTGGGTGGTTGGGTGGTTGGGTGGGTGGGTGGGTGGGTGGGTGGGTGTGTGTGTGTGTGTGGGAGCGGGCGCGGGCGCGGGTGTGGGTGTGGGTGTGGGGCGGGTGTGGGGTAGGTGGGGGGGGTGGGTGGGTGTGTGTGTGTCTGAAGTGTGTCTGTTGCGCGCGTGCGTGCGTGCGTGCGTGCGTGCGTGCGTGCGTGCGTGCGTGCGTGTGATGGGTGTTTGTGTGTGTGTGTGTGTCTCTGTGTCTCTGTGTCTCTGTGTCTCTGTGTCTCTGTGTCTCGGTGTGTCGGTGTGTCGGTGTGTCGGTGTGTCGGTGTGTCGGTGTGTCGGTGTGTCGGTGTGTCGGTGTGTCGGTGTGTCGGTGTGTGGTGTGTGTGTGTGTGTGTGTGTGTGTGTGTGTGTGGTGTGTGTGGGTGTGTGTGTGTGTGTGTGTGTGTCTGTGTGTCTGTGTGTCTGTGTGTCTGTGTG
>CAUJNA010003705.1:1368077-1395577 GCA_963377175.1 Effrenium voratum | reverse complement strand
GCGGGGACCTCGGGCGGGGGTGTCGAGGCGGGAAGAAGGATGGAGGTCAACGGCTCCATGACCTTCGAGAGGCGCCTCGCAAAGGCAAAGTTCAGAGCCCCAATTTGCTCCGAACCGAAAAGCCCCCACAAGTGACAGGGGCTGTCGGCAGACGGAAATGAGCAAGCTACTTTACCGCAAGCCAATGAGCAACCAAGCAAACCACGTGGCAGCTGCTCTTGACCTCTTGAAGCGTTGGTGAGGGCGCTGTCACAATTGCGTTCTTAGGGTATGACTGGCCAGCTTAGCAAGGCCTTGCCTCACAATGTTTGCCGTGTGCCGGTGAATTGGGAGTCTTTCGAGAAGTGATGGCCTGTCATTCCTTGAGCTGGCACCTTCTCATGCAAGTGCGTTTTGCTAAGGCCGCTTGTGGCTTTGGCCCAAAGCGCTGAGTTTTTGTAAATGAGCAGCTGTTCACAAAAACACAAAACATAGCCCTGTGCCTGGATTTTGCCTGCGCCTGGATTCTACCCCGTGTGGAAAAGCCAGCGCGCTGAATGTTGCTTTTTGGACGTGTCTTATGCTCGGTCTCCGTTGGAATTGTTCGAGGCAAGTGGCTTCAAGAGACAGCTAGATAGAGTGGTCATCCGGCCTGTCAGGTCGTGCAGAACGGTGGTTTGGGCTAGAGTTGCGGAAGTGTTTTGTAGGAATCGTGAGCAAGAACTCTACGTGCGTGTTGCTTGCCCAGACTGAGGTGCTCCGTGGTTTTGTTGAGCTTCTCCGAGCACAGGCGAAAGAACCTGGCTTTTTTGAGGCGGGTTGGGGGGGGGGCTCCCTGGGACCGAGGGGTCCCTTGCAAGAGACAACATGTTCTTTTGGACGCCCCGAAAAGAATCATCCCTTTTGGACTTAAAAGCCAGGCCTTGCAGACGCGAAAGCTTGATGTAACATCAAGTGACTTTGACCAGGCCATTTCAATCCAATGACTAGACTTGCTTGTGTTTTTGCTGCATCTGCCGCCCGGGCAGGGCTACGGGCAAGACGGGTCAAGTCTCGGGCGGCGGGGGCGGGGCCGCTTGGCAGACAGTTCGCCAGGCTAGTTTGAGGCCAGAGCCGAAACACGTTTCTTAACATGGTAAAGAGAGGGCGGGCTGAGCCCGGCAGAGGACGGGTTCTTCACACTTCCCGGCCCCGGGCCTGCGTGGAGAATTTGGGGTGTCGCGTTTGTCCTGCGGGGACAGGGGTGTTAGTGCCGACGGTCGCAACTTATAACAGATTCGCTCTTGACCTGTTTGAATGAGGTTCTAGACCAGTGCTGCAGAGGTTTGACAGTCCGTGGCCGGGAGGGCAACCAGGGTCATAGCTGCGCCTGTGCCACGCGCACCAATAATATATGCGACACAGCGCGCGCGTCTGGGCCACTTTGCGCGAATGTGAACGTGTTCCGAACGTGCCCCAAGACCACTCTACTCTGACTAGGCATCGGTGTCCCTACCGATACGAATTCTGAGGCCTCCGTAGGCGGCCTCCTGTTGGCAGGGGTGCTGCGCTTCGCTGGGTGCCGTTCTGCCAGCGTGGGCGGGGCGCTCCGGGTGCAGCAGCGAGGTGCCGCGGTCGGCCAATCTCTTAATTTCGTTAGCCTATGAACAACTTTTCGAGAAGCCGATGAACCATTTTGTTATTGTCCGGCGCATTGGTGCTCTTTTGTCCGCTTGTGTGAAAAGGATAGGGAAAAAACGCAAGCTTTTTTTCAAGTTCCAAACGGGAACTGGTAGTGCGCTTGCATCCTCCACATGCCCACATTGTTGAGATTTACCCAAATTGGTCACGTGCAAGTTTTTGACGCGCGTTCTTGATCCAACTTCTGAAAACGATAGGGATCCTATGCTCTCATCACCGGCAAGTACGGCGATTGATTTCAGTCCGTTTGCTACACCCGGCGGGTCCAAAAGAAAGAGTTGATTGAGGGCCTCCTGCGCATAGAAGGGCCGCATCAACCGGTCCTATTGGTGTCTTGCCCCCCTCAAATTGATTGGCTCCGACTTGCTGCTACAATCGCGTTGGAACCACGGGTGGCCCGAAAGCATAGGAGAAAGCCAGTGTTGGTTTCGCGCCTGTGTGTCGCTTCCTTTTTCATGGGCAAGTGGCAGCTGCAGATTTGTTTGGCCCGTCGTGCGGCTCCGAGGTACACATCCTTCTGCGACTGAGAAGTTTCCGTGTTGCAGCTCTGTCCACGTGTTGCTCTGCGCAAGCATTCGGCCCAAGTGTTCCGTGCAAGTTGCCGTGCGTGTGCAAGCGCTCCGTGCAAGTGAGTGCTCTGCGCAAGTGTGCTGCGCAAGCCCGGAACAAGTTTCTAGGAGCAAGTTCTCCAAGTTCCATTCGTGCAGCGCAGCTTTCGACGTGAGTCCAATTAGCGATACGGACCTGCGAAAGTGTAATTACTCGCGTGGTACTTTCGTAGTGAAAAGTTGCCATCTGCCAGCCGAAGCCTTCTGCAAGTGCACTTCGCGCGATCTGCCAAACCAGGAATTGTAAAAAGCCTGCACAGCCGATGCCGCAGAGGTCGCGCGGGAACAAAAAGAAATCGTAAAAACAAACTTCAGGTTTGTTGAGGATCGATCACGCCAATCTCTGCAGAGCCGCGCGCAAGTCCAAAATGGTAAGAAGACCTCATTTTTTTGACATCGACCTCGCCGATCCACGCAGAGGGTTGCGCGCGCAAATCCAACGTCGTAAAAAGTCTGCAGCTTTTTGACATCGACTGTGCCGATTCCCGCAGAGGATGTCATTCTCTTGCGGTGGGGTTCGGTCCCACAGCGCCCGCCGCCTGAAGAGGCTAAATGTACTTTCGGGTCCACATGTCTTGTGCGGAGCTTTCTCGTGATTTGCAAGTTGGCTCGTGCAATTTTGCTGTTCTTGCTACTTGCTTTGCATGTCCGTGCATCTTGTGCTCTCGTGCATGTTCTGTGGTGCTAATTGGCTGCGCCAGAACAACCCTTCGCAATGCTTTCGGGAAAATTCAAGATGGCTCCTTTCAAAGTGCTCTCTGGTTCTTTCCGGGAGACCGGGCCACTGCCCAGCCTGTCGAGCCAAGGACACACAGGGCCTGCCGCATTCATACAGCAGGGCGGCCACCTGAGCTGCGAGGAGTGAAAAGGGGGAGACGCATCTCTTCTTCTTTTTTCTTTTTTTTTAAATCTTGGGTGACGGTTAAACTTCGGCTTTTTGTTGCTTGCGCGCCGCTTGTGAACCTTGGATCTAGGTGGCGCTTCTAGTAGATTGTAGTTAACCTTCGCTCTGTTTTCCAAGTTTGGCATGCAGTTGTTTTTAACCTTTGGTGGCTCTATGTCAGCCTTGTGCGATATTTTGACAACCTTGCGACGTAACTGTGGCCCGCCATGCCCCGCGAGACATCGTGTCACGTTGCGGCTTCCAGTTTTGATATCAAGACTCCTTGTTTCTGCATCAAAACCGTAAATTTGGTGTTAGTGCGAAACCGACAGCCATCTCTGAAGCCGCCCCTACGCCGAACCTAAACCAAACCTGCCAACCCTGAAGCAAGCCCGAACCTACCCGAAACCAACCCTAAACGACCCCGCCTAAATCGCAAGCCTATCCAAAGCCACCCCCTTTCCCAACCATAAACCGACCCTAAACCAATTAACCAAACGGCGCGGTAGACCAACCTTGAACCGGCGCAGCCCGAACATACCAACCGTAACCAGTCAAGCCAATCAATCCTAAACCAACCCGGAACCCCAAACTGACCCTAAACCTCGCCCTAGCAAACCACCCCAAACGCAAATCCATAAACCAGCCCGAAACCCGCACTAAACATCTAAACACACCCTAAGCCAACCTTAGACCAACCCCAAATCGCCGATCGCAAGCCAGCCCCAAACCGTCTTAAGCCAAGCCCAAACCCACCCTAAACCAACCCTAAGCCAAACCTAAACCAACCCTGCAGCGACCTGAGCAACCGCAGCCCGAAACCTAGCTCTTCCGGGGCGTTTTCTTCTGGCTTCTGTGAGAAGGTGTGGACTGCCGGGGTGGCACTAAGCAACCTTTTCTTAAAGCCGTCCGGTAAGGCAGCCAGAGAATGTCTTTCACAACCCTTGTGCCTCCTAAAGGAAGTTTAGGGGGACGTGGAAAGGGCAGGCGCAAATGCGCAAGAAGGGGACAGAGGAGGAGACGGAAAGGAGCACCGCGGGTTTTGGCCTGGGCGATCCAATTTTGTCTGAGACGTCTCGCCGCATTTACCCTTTTCCCATTTGAACCTTCGTGCTGCGGAAAGGATGAAAATATATTGTGGTATTGTTAACATTTTGTACTTGACAACAATCAATGTCTAGAGTCTTCAAGAATGATAATATAAACACATATAGGTGTCAGACATTTGTTTCAATTGCAATATCGGCACCTATTCAATAAGTTCAAATGAGTCATGTAGTGCAAATAAGTAAAACTTATACAACAGTTCGTTCAGATACCCCAGCAAAACACACCAACTAAACCTAAGTATTCTGAAGGTTGTTGATGTACGTTTAAAGCACGAGAGGTACAGAACTATACATATATACGCACACACACACAGATATATATATATAAGTGCATGATCGCAAAACCCGTATATACTAAAACTTACTTGTGTTTAGCATCAACGGTTGCCCACGCAACTGGGCTGCTTTAAAAATCATGTGCTAAGTCCCCTGAAAAGAAAGTGACAGGCGCGCTTTAAAACCGACATGAGTGCTGAGCGCGTGCCTGAGAAACGTTGGTTTTTTTGCCTGGGTGCCCTTTAAACCAACCCCAAGACAGGGGCCCTCAACTGGTGCGCTTACCATTTGCCATACCACTTGGCAGGCTGAGCGGGCGCAACTTGAGTGGGTGCGCTTAACGTTTTGCAGTGCTGAGGGCGCACCTGAACGGGTGTGCTTGCCACTTGGCAAGCGTGGACAGAGTGCTGAGCTGGTGGCTACTTGAGCGCGCGCGCTTACCGCTTCAGTGCTTATCCTGGACGAATGCGCTCACCAATTTACTTGAGCGGTTTGTTGGCAGGCGTGGATCAGTGCTGAGCGGCGCGCTTGAGCGGCTGTGCTTGCTGCGCGCACCTGCGTGGGCGCGCTTGCCACCTCCGGGCGTGGATGCAGTGCTGAGTGGGTGGGTGCGCTAGTGCTCAGAGGGCGCCTGAGCGGGCGCGCTTAAAAACTGGGCAGGCAAGGATGCAGCGCTGAGCGGGTGCAGAGCAGGTGTGCTTGGGCGCGCTTTGATTTGCCAGGCATGAACGCAGTTCTGAGCGGGCGCCTGGGCGGGTGCGCGTACCACTTGGCATGCGTGGATACAGTGCGCGATTCTAGGTCACAATTTTACTGTTTGCCAGGTGTGGACGCAGTCGGGCCTGTGCGGGTGTGCTTACCACTTGGCAGGCGTGGATACAGTTGTGAGCGGCGCGCTTGAGCGGGTGTGCTTGCCGGCGTGGGCGCAGCGCTGAGCTTACCACTTGGCAGGCACAGCGGCGCGCTTACCATGTGCAAGTGCTGAGCGGGCGCACTTGAGCGGGCTCGCTTACCGCGGGTGCATTGCTGAGAGGGTCTGGGTGGCTTCAGCGGGTGGTTCTGACTTGGCAGGGTGTGCTTACCAGTTTCCTTGTGTAGCGCTGAGCGCGTGCGCTTGAGGAGGCGCGGAGCGGTCGTGTTTTTGCAGTGTTTTTGAGCGGGGAAGCTCCGCATTTGCGGTGAATTGTTTTGTACGGGCGTGTGCCTTTGCCAAGGCACCCAAGGCTGAGTAAAGGATGGCAGTTCGCCCTGTTCAAAGCATACCCCGAAGCGTAGCGAACCACACCTCCGAAACCATACCCCATACCCCCTTCGCAACCACCACGACCACCACCGCCGACTATATGCCACAACCACCACCACCACCACCACCACCACCACCACCACCACCACCACCACCACCACCACCACCACCACCACTCCTGCTACTACTAGTACCACCACCGCTGCTACTACTACTCCTATCACTTCTCCGAAAAGACGAGAAGCGCGTCGAAAAACCCTTGCTTGCATGTTTCTACACCCTTGGCCTAGGTTTTTCTCTGGAGGGCCTGGGGTTCCTGCTGTTTTCGCGCTGCGCTAGCGGGCAGTGTTTTGATTGACCCTTCTTTGCATAACTTGTGAACCCGAAACAGGGTGAAGGACCTGCGTGTTGGACATTATAGGAAGGCCAGAGCGCGCTCCACCGAAGCCCTTAACGATTTTTCCGAAAGTTCAAGCCATACTGTTCTCACATGTCCTCAAAAACAATCATGCCTCTCAATTTGAGGCTTTGCGTGCGGGCGTTGGGTTTCTGGTTTCGTCACAGCCCCCTTCCCAACAACAAGCGCACGCGTGTGGTATTTGGACAAATGTTAATGCGGCACTCCTGGCAGGTTGCCCCACCTGCTTTGCCGCCCCATCGATTTCGTGGCTGCGCCGCGAGGACAACAGCGCAGACTTTGAGGGGGGCTGCGTGTGTTCGCTGGCCCACCCGCAGTACAACTTTTCAAGGCCAAGGGCCAAGGGGATTGACGCCTCGGGTTTTGGGTTACGTCTTGGAACTTCATTTGCGTGAGGAAATTCCCAGGCTTGGGGTATTGCTGGGTTGTTGGAAAAGGGAAGCCCGACGTTCTCGCAGAAACTCCAATCTCTTAATTATTTGGCTTTAGACATTGAAGAAAGGTCCTAGTGAGGTTGAACTTAGCGTTGATTTAGCCAGAGGAAGCGTTGAAGCTCATGGCCTTTCACTGGTCGTGGTCCTTCAGTGCCTCTAGTGATGTTTCGCAACTGGCTCAGCATATGCGCCACGGCAGTTCGCCAAGCTCCTTTTGAAAATGGGGGGTGTTGATCGATCTTTTGCTAGAATTTCCTTCGGGCGTGGCTCCTTCAAAGAGCCATGACCATGGCCTCTTCTGTATTGCCCTTGTCAGTTTCATGCAGTGATCGTTGTTGGATGCGCTGTCCAGGCCAGTGCGTAAATCGCGAGGACCGTTTAATCATCACAAGCTCATCAGGGTCACTTAAGGATGGGCGTATCGTCAATCAGGCAAGTTAAGCATGGACTTTTTGCGGCAAGTGGTTTTGGAATATATCCCCCCGGTACACCTTAAAAGTTCCATGTTAAACTGCGTGGATGGCTGGTGTTTGGAGGCGGGTGGGGATCCTGCAGAACGGCGGGAGCATGAGCTTCCAGGCAAGGGGTGGGGGATCGAGCTGCTCCAACACGCGGCTGAAACGAGGTCGCGCATGCAGGCCTCTTACAGGTCCCCATTTCCAGAGATTGATCGCATAGCGGAGATTTTGTTCGCTCTTCGCGGATCAGAGTATTCATACCCCCTTTTGCGGAGCCTTCGCACATTGTACTCATTGGCTATTCCACTTTTCAACCGATTTGACTCATATGAAGGGCCCCTTTGCTAGGGATGTCCCGTCTTAGGTTGATGACTTATTATAGCCTTTAATGGCTCTTTTTCTCAGGCTTTCCTGCTGCGCAACGTGAGTGGGCATTTGCCGGGTTCTTCAGATATGAAGCCGGGGTTGGCAACATCAAGCCTCTCGAGGTGATGCGTTTTTTGTATGGGGCAGGACGGCATATACTTGCGTGCCTCTCTTCATAGACAGGGTCCCACGGGCACGTAGAGAGTGACTGGAACATTCTATGTTCCGTTTGAGAAAGGGAATGGGATGAAGGCAGGCGCAACTAGACCTTGGAAGTCTACGATGACATGCTGAGGCGCGAGCAGCTAGTTTCTGCGCAATTTAACATATCTACGCGCGCGTGCGATGTCGCTACGTGAAGCCCACAGAGGCCGCAGAACTGGGCGCACATTCGCCCAGATATTGCGCTGTTCGTTCCGTGGGCCCAGTGCCTAGGAGGACACTTTTATGCTTGAGGTCCTTTGTTGGTTTGTTGTTTTCCCGTTTTGTTTTACACCTGGCTGTATTCTATTTCAAGTCGGGACTGCGTGGGACGAAGACGCTGCCGAACAAACCTTAGCGCACGCCCGGAACCAGGTCCTCTAAAGCGTGCGCAAGGTCTGGCGCATCAAGGGCATTTGTCCGGTCATCACTGTTGGTTTAACCGTTCTTTTGTTGGCTCGGGGCTTGCGTTTGGTTTGTTTGGCTTTTTGCCTTGTTTGCTTTTGGACCTTTTGGCGTCGTTTTGCGCATTTGTGGCTAAAGGGCTAAAGGCAAAAGCTCTCAAACTGTCGGGTCGAAGAAAGACGATTGAGGCCTGCAGCGCGAATGTGGGGGGCGGCCTCTTCAGTGACGGCTGGGTGGTCTTGAAGAGCTCTGTGAGCTTTGACGGGCGACTTGAACTAAGTTGTCGCAGATTGTCACAGGCTCAAAAGTTCGGAGCTCGCAGAAAATTTTGCAGGGGTTTGTTGTTGGGGATGCCGCTCAGGCTTATTTGAGAGGGGGGTTCCTTTATGCTGGTGGCCAGGCTTCCCCCTGAATTCGCAAGAAAAGCCTTGTAGGTTTTATGAAGATCGTAGTCATATGCAGACCTAGCGCGCCTAAAGCGTTCAGGGGACCGTTTCTAGGTTGCGGGGTTCTTTGCCAGCAAAAGTTGTTTCCAAACTGGCGCTTAGGATGTTTGGACCGGTGCCAAAAGAGGGCACGCAGCCCCCGGCTTTTGTTAGGCATTTGGCGAACTTTCTTGGAGCTGTCCTTGTTCTCTAGTTGGGTGGCCTTTTTGGAAGATTGCAAACTCACAAAATCGAGGTAGTCAGAGTGGTTCGCCAAAGAAGGAGGGGTCACCTTCTGTGCTGCCCTAGCCTCCCGGCGCACCGAGGTGCTCGGCCCTTCGGGGTGGGGGGGCGGCAAGCGCGCCTGCGCTGGAGTTGGAGGGCGACGCGCGCATACGGCGCTGCAGCAGTGAGGGTCGAGGCGCAGGGCGTGCGGGGCGGGGCGGGTCTGGCTTCTACCTTCAAGATGAACAATAGCCGGCTGCAGTTTGGAGAGAGGGGTGCAGTCTTCTTCAAAGGTTCAGGAAGGCGATCCGCCCTTGCCTTGAGCTTCGCAGCCGTGGCTTGGACATTGCCTTGCGCTATCTTGATGACGGGGTGCTCAAGTGTGAGCTGGTGGCGGTTGGGCCGTTGGAGGCGCACCCGCTGTACCTGCTGTTGCTGCGAGCTGAGGTGTGCTCCAGAACTTTGAGCCCTTGCGGGCTGCAACTGGGGGGGGAGCTTCACGCGGAGCCGGCTGTGTCCGTGATTTGGATGCGATGGGGTGTTGGGCCGCAGCAGTTTCCACACGGCCCCATGCGCGTTGCTGGCGGCGAGCGGGCCCAGTCGGCCCCCAGAGCGTAGCTGTGGCGCCCGCTCTTGTGCTGCGTGACAGCTGGCCGCCAGCAAGACCACGCACTCATTCAGCTGCCGGGGGGGGCTCCAGTACTCAAGCAGCTGCAGGTATGGCCTCTTGACAAGTAGCGCACTGTTGACACGATGTAGGCTTTTGGGGATTCCTTATTTCCGGTTAGGGAATCATGGTGCGTGTCAGGGTTGGCTGCGGCCTGCTCTCCTTTTGAAGGGAAACACAAAAAGTACACGCAGCCACTCCCAGCCAAAGGAAACAACGAGTTTCGTTGGCCACTCACAGCCACTGTCCGCTCGCAGCCACCCGCAGCCACTCGAGTGACCGCAAGTGACCGCACGTGCAAACAAAAACGATGCACGCTTCCAATTTCCATCTCTGGTAAAAGTGTGTTTAAGCGATAGCTGTTCAAGCGTATTGAAACAATGTAGCAGGGGGGTGCACCTTTTGTTTGCGGTTCCTGGGATAGGGCCAAAAGGCTTTATCTTGCTGCGCGGGACTTGTCAGGCGGCGGCCTGCATGTGACCGATGCATGGGCCCCCCCGGGCGTGGCTGGGCCGCAGGGAAGGGACTGAATTGATGTTTCGAAGCAAGGATCCTTATGATGAATGCTTGCACGCCACACACGCCCTAAGCCATTCTAAACATCGGGGTTTGGGGAGAGAACCCCCCATCTTTAAAAACAATTCCTTTTGGTATTTGCGCTCCTTGGCAGCCATGGGATGTTAGCAAAACTTCTCAAAAGTGGTTGGTGGGCTGAAGAAACCCGCCTAGATGCCATCAAAGGGATTCATACCCATAGTCCAACTCATCCCCTACTTATCGAGCAAGTTTTCTCAGGTGCTCCTCGCGAAGGGAGGCAACTTGACCATCGAAGAGTGCCACGCCGCCAAAGGGGGCGCCATGTGGGCCAACGCCAGCGTGCCGGGGCCCCGGTTTGGGAAATGGTCCTTGTCTCATTTCCCAAGTAATTGGACTTTTGCAGGGGCAAGGTTTTAGTCTAGTGAATGATTAGGCTCACTTTAAAGCCAAACTTGGTCGTGGCCACAAGGGAAGGGAAGAAGGCGTGGAATGATTTAGCACCTGATTGTCTACACTAGGGGGTTCTTACGGTCAGCGGAAAGGGCCGGGGCGCATCAGGGTGCTCTGGGTGCTTGGCTGCGCAGGCTCGCGCGAACTTCCCTTGAGACGTTCATGTGCATTTCGACTGCACAGCCTCGCGCAAAGTGCCTGGACGAGTTTGGCGTCTTTTGAGGTATGCTCTCGCTGTGGCGTGCGGGTGCGGAAAGCGTTTGATTGGTGCCTCTGCGGACTTTGGGTGTGTTGGATCGCTCTTTCCTTGGCGCGGTGCAAGTTTGTAGCGTTGAAATCAGCCCTTTGCGGACTTTAGGTGTGTTGTAGCGCTGTCGCAATTGAGTTGCGCATTTTGAGCATCAAAGTAAAAACCTGGACTTTGGGTGGGCCGGATCGCTCTCGCTGTGGCGCGCTACGAGTTTGAAACATCGAAAGTGAACCCTCTGCGAAGTTAGGGGCGGGGCTCTCGCTGTGGCGCAGTGCCAACTGTCAATATCGCAAGTGAACCTTCTAAAGGTCTGCAGAGGGTGCACTTCCGATGATGTGCGCCGGGTTCACTGCGATATTCAAAATGCGCACCGCCCCACAGCGAGAACCGTCCAACCTGCCCAAAATTTACTCAAAGTTTCACGGTGGGTGGGACTGCTCGCAGTGCAGCGCCGTGCAAATGTTGCTATCGCAAGCGAACCGGGTCGGACCGCTCTCGCTTTGGAGTGATGTAAATACAGACATCGAAGAGAGGGCCTGCAACAATTCTCTTGCAAAAGATCTTGTGGAGGGTGTCTCTACACGGATAACTTTAATGTGGGGGATCCTCTGATGGTCCTGTGTGCAAATCTTGTCAAGAGATCCAATCAAGAAGTTCTATCAGAGATTCTGCACACAGATCTTGCCAAGAGATGCTATCAAGAGATCTTGCGCAGAGATCCTCTAGGAATCCGCACAGAGGCAGATATCCTGCGCTCGGTGTTTCATGTCGAGAGGATGCTCTTGTAGAGGATTCTCTTTGAGATCCTTTGCGGGGATTGCCAAGACACCCTACCAAAAAGATCTGACAGAGATCTTGTCCAGGACATTCCAGGACTTTCCACAGACAGAATTAGCAGTAGAACTTCTTTTGGAGAGATCTGTGCGGAACAGAAGATCTTGTAGACAAGACCTTCTATTGTGGCGTTGTGTGGTCATTTCTGCGGATTTTGTGCAGGGAAGAAGGTGGGCACCTGCTATGACTTTTTGACCACTGTTTGGGGTCACTTGCCGAATTTTTATGAGAAGACCATTTTGGAAGCTCTGGACTTTTGTGGGAATGTCCCGGTCGCTCAGTGGTTCCACGCTTTGAATCCGATCTTGCTTGGTGGGCTCTCGTTTAACAATGGGATGGTTCCGCAAACGAAGCGGATGTCTCCGAAGATTGGGACCATTGCAGCGCATGTCTTCCTTTTGTTGGCAAGGCCAATGGGCATATGGGAGGTTGTTTTCATGTTGGAAACGCCAATTGAGCTCGAGCCTTTTATTGGTGAGCGATGTTTATAGGTTGCAGATATGGGCTGACCCCTGTGCTGCTAGCTGCGCCTATACGGAGACCTCAGGATTTCCGGGCCAGTAAGGCGCCTTGACGCATATAAATATGTACCCGGCATGTTACCGGTAGTGAACAAACCCTTTGCAAACTCTTGTAGCCAGAGCACGCGGGCATCAGGCTAACCCGCACACCATGCAAGTATTCAGGCCATCGTAAGCTTGCCTGGGTAAAATATGCTCACCCATGATGCAGACCGCTTACTTGAGGAGTCCTTACTTAAGGTTTGTGAAATATAGCATGCCCAGGTTCAACAGAGTTAAGTGCCACTCTCTCAACCCCTTCTAAAATGGCCGGCCCACAAACTTTTGGTTGCGAGAGCCTCCTCCTATTTTGGATGATTCCAAAATGCAGGCCTCTAGTTCAGACAGGGTCACTGACAGGATGCGTCGAAAACAATAAAGAGAGGAACGTGATTTGCGAGATTGAGGGCTGGGTTCTAGAAGGCGTACAGTTTGAGGTGCGGTCACGGTGTGGGTGCTAGGAAACTGGCGTGCAGTTCGGGGTGCTGGTAGAGGATGCTGTTTGAGGGGGCGGGCGCGTGTTTGCGAGATTGAGGCTGGGTGCTGTTTGGGGTGCTGTTTGAATGTGAGGTGCTGGTGACGGTGCAGTTTGGGGTGCTGGCGCAGGGGCTGTTTTGAGGGGGGTCTGGTGACGGGCGCGGGCGCGTATTTGCGAGATTGACGGCAGGGTGTTGGGGCATGCAATCTGGGGTGCTGGTGCAGGTGCTGTTTTGGGGGGTCTTGTCACGGGCGCGGGCGCGTTTTTGCGAGATTGGCGGGGCCTGTTTTGCGCTATCTGGGGTCTATGCTGGTGTAATGATTCGTTTGCTTGGCCTGCATTTGCATGTAAACTGACGTGCTGGAAAAGTGTTGGAAACCACAGAAATGCAGGGCTCTTCGCGAAAAGATGGGCTTACGACTTCTGTGGATTTCCCGGCTCCTTTTTCCACCAGTGTCCCCGTAAGCCGTCTCTTTTGTGGTTTCAAGCACCTTCCCAAAATGATGTCTGCTAGCTGCCTGGGAAGGCTTCCCTTCCAGCAAAGGGTGCCACCAAACGCATGTGGACTTGGTTGATTGCAGCTTTCCACTTAGGCAGCTGCAAGGTCGGCTGCGCCTCAGCAGCTGCTACGCAAACTTCTCAGGGGGCGGTTGCTTGGCGTCATTCAGCAAAGGGAGGCATCGGCGTGCTTTACTTGAAGGTTTGAGAGAAGTCTTTTACAAAAGAAACATCTTTTTTTTGTGGGAGGGGCGAGGGGGATTTTGAGGTTCTTTCTTCGTTGGTGGGCGGGTGGAGAGTTCAGCGGATTTGCGTGCGATCACTGCCCAGATCTGCCCAAACATCTAGAGTGGGGTTGTGGGGAATGAGGCGTCTAATCATGTTGTTTCACCTCTGATGTTACCCCGAAACCGCCCGCCCTGCGGGACAACATTTGCTTGTACCCCCACATACAATGGTTCTCAAGACGTCTACAAATAGTCCTGCATGTTTGCTTGCAATCATTAGGGCGGCGCCCGGGTTTTGAACATAGAATTCGTGTTCGGGAAGTCTGTTTGGTAAGTGGCAAAGCAGCTCCGGCAAAGCTAGGGCAAGGCGTGCAGCTCCTGCCAAAGGTAGGAAAAGCAAGCAGGACTCGCCCCACACCAAAAAGACATGTTGAATTGGTTTCTGGTAATGTTTAACCCTAGCAGCGTCCCGGTGAGACCTTAGGTGGGGGACTGCCATTTTTAGTGAATTTGCCAAACAAGACCGTTGAACAACTGGGTTTGGGTGGGTTGTTTCTGGCAAGCTGATCTTTTGGTGGTGCTTACAGGTTCAAATTCTGGTAGCTCTTGAGGCTGATTTTGTTGTTTGGGGGGACAATTTTAAGACTTGGGGATGTTTACTGGTTACCTCATTAGAAAATATTTTAGCCCCTTAGGATAACGAAGCTTACATAATTTGCCAAACAAGGGTGCTTGCCATGGGGGAAGCAACTGCCATCGTGCCATCATACGCCGGGGAGGGAGAGGGGGGGGGGAATCACTCCATTTTACCTAAAACAAAACAAATTGATTAATTGACGCAATGCGGATACTTGGGACAATGTTTGCCAATAGGGTAGAATATCAGGATAATTAGCATTTAGGCGCTTAATTTTACTTACTCCCTTATACCATTAGGAAAATTAGGAAAATTCAATCCTTCCATTTTATCTCATTGCGGTACTTCATAATGAAAATTATGGTAATTAAAGTTCGAGCACTTGATGGTACCTATTATCCTAAGTAATTAGGATCATTAGGATAACCAGGAAATTCGAGCACTCCAATTTTCTTAATGTTGGCGCTTGATTGATAAAGGCCCTTTCCCTGAGCAATGGAGGCGCTGCAAAAATTTTGGGACGTCCAAACAATGGAGGATGTTGGGGCCCAAGTCTACTTTAGTATTGCAGCCACTTCCTTTTTGCAATTCTATTTTTGTATTGCAACCAATTCTTGCTGAGCATACTTTTTGGAATACTAATTACGTTAGTAGCCATTCAAAGGGTGTGCCTTTCAGCCAGGGAGGGCTTGAGCTAGAAAGAAACCAATTGAAAGGGGAATGCTTTTAAGCAAGTGGGCCACCAATTGAAAGGGGAATGCTTTTAAGCAAGTGGGCCACCAATTGACAGTTTATTTTCTGGAGGGGGCTGGGGGCTTGCAACTAATGTGGTCCCCCCAAAGAATGCCATTGTTGTGGTTCAGTGGAGTCTGTGAGGGGTACCCTTGTCCTGATTGTTTTTTCAATTTTTAAGCACGGTTTAATAAATAATTTGTAGTTTCAGGGCTGGGGATGGTTTTCAAATTTCAGAGGTTTCAGCTGGCTTTGGGTTTTGTGTTTGAGCAACCAACTAAAAGGGGAATGCTTTTAAGCAAGTGGGCAACCAATTGAAAGGTGAGTGCTTTTAAGTTCGTGGGCCTCCAATTAAAAGGCGAATGCTTTTGAGTAAAGCAACTGACAGTTTCAGTTATTCTGGTCCCCCTTAACAATGGGGGCGAACCAAAAGGAAAAACTTTTAATTATTCACCGTCACATGATTAATCGGGTGCTAACATAGATTACCCCATGAAGTAGGATACTTAGGAGAAAACTCCTCGGAGATGCATGGCCGAAGCTGCAAGACTGCAAGACAAGCTCATGACTACTGGCAGGCTCACCCGTCTAGGAAGTCGACCAAGGCCTTTTGGATTTAGGATAATTTTTAATTAAGGGGACTTGGAGATATGTAAAAAGCAAATTAAACATTTTGTACCAGTTGGTAAAGATATTTAGATTGCAACTCCCGTTTTTTTAATTTAACTCTTGTATCACTTTCGACACCTACAGTATACGTATGATGTCCCCAAACAAGACTTCCAAGAAGAGAAATACTGTAGATGACATGGCAAGGATCATTGATGGCCTAGCAAAGATTACTACTAATTGTAAAATTCAAGAAATGGTTGTTTTGTTTCATATCAGTTTCTCAACTCCAGCCACGCCCTTTGACTTCCACCCTACTCCCGTTCCATCTCCTGATCATTCTTTCGATTTCTGTCAATTCCTTTCACTTCTTTCCGTTTCCTCGTTCCCTTCCATTCCTGGCGCCTGTTGCGCCGCTAAAAGAATTTGATAGCGCCAGGTTTCCTGTCAATGCCTTTACATGTGCAACTAAATTCCGTACGATATAGTACTATGTCTTTGTTATTGCAACATCTTTTGCTTTCCATTTTTTCTCCAATCCTTTGCAGTTCCTTGTCTGATCATTTCCGTGTCCTTCCATTTCCTTTCGATGCTTCTACTCTGACATTCACACTTGCTCATTCCGTTCCATTGCCTTTCCATTGATGTGTCATATGCTTTCCAGCATTGCTTTTCCATTGAATTTCCTTTGTGGTTCTTTCCTTTATTCCTTTCAGAAGGACGCGCGCGCCACATTGGGAGCAAATTTCCCTACCACCACAAAAAGAAGGAGAAAGAAGAAGCAGACAAAAACAACAGCAAACGGGAAATTCCACCCAGGTTCATGAAGAGCATTTGTCTTGCCACTTGCTACTCGGAAAAGCGGCCTTCTCGCAACCGACTTCCAGGTTCAATTGCGCGCCAGATGATCCAAATTGTTGTTTGCGACCCTTGGTTTCGCCTGTTTATCTTGATTCTCCCCACCACTGTTTGTTTCCCTCCCACCATGCGCTCCACCGAGGTTTGTACCTGGAGCGCGGGGACCTGCGCCTTTCTGGCGCCCTGGAAGCCTCCAACTGCTCGGCGCAGCAGGCGAGAACTTCGGTGCCATTCGAACCGATGTTTATTCAAGGTTTCAACAGGTTAACCTTGTATTTCTACAGCAGGTGCCTTGACCAAACGCAAGAGGGGGGATGTATGGTTAGGTACCCCACCCGCGTCAGGCAGCTATCCCCCCCCCCCCCGCGCGGCGCGCGGGCGTGTGAGATATCCCGTTCCCAGCACTTCATCCAATCTTTCAAGCATCATGTACCCCTCACATCTGGACCACACCTTCTTCGTACATTTAGTTTACCAAATGACGACCATCCCAAGTGTGTAATGTGCAAATGGGATTGTAAAGGGGGACCCCCCCCCAACGAAGGGGGTACCCAGAGTAGTATCTTGAGATCCAGGTGAAGTGAGTTTCCATTTAATTTAGTATTGGCACACTTGAGTTTCCATTTGATTTAATATTGCTGGAGCTTCCTTTTGAGATTTGTAACTGAGTTTCCATTTGATTTAGTATTGCTGGAGCTTCCTTTTGAGACTTGGAACTGAGTTTCAATTTGATTTAGTATTGCTGGACTTGAGTTTCCATTTGATTTAGTACTTCCTTTTTGAGATTTGGAACTGAGTTTCCATTTGATTTAGTATCGGTAGACTTGAGTTTCCATTTGATTTAGTATTGCTGGAGCTTCCTTTTGTTTTTCTTGGGGGGGGCAGGCAACAAGACTTTATTTCGGGGGGCCCTGAAATAATGTCAAGTTGGGGGCTGAAGTACTACCCCCTTTGTGGGTTTGATTGTTTGCAGGTTTTAAACAAGAGACGTGTAAGAAAACATGGGTTTGGTAAAGCTGACATTTTTGGATTTGAGGAGCAGGCCCAAATCTAACAACACAGCATGAAGCACTGCCAGCCTCACCTAGGCTGTCTAACTACTTGACTAGCTAAGAGGCAATTGCACTGGGCAGGTTGTATTTTTCAGGGGGCCAGGCAACAAGACTTTATTTCGGGGGTAATGTCAAGTTGGGGGCTGAAGTACTACCCCCTTTGTGGGTTTGATTGTGGGCAGGTTTTAAACAAGAGACATGTAAGAAAACATGGGTTTGGAAAAGCTGACAGTTTTGGATTTAAGGAACAAGGTACCAAAGATCCAAGGACCAGGGGTGGCTATCTCTCCTCTCCTTCCTGTCCTTTCTCTCTTTCTCTCTTCTTTTTGTGTGACTTGTTTGTGACTTTTTTTGGGACATTTTTTTTCATGGGCGGGGGGGGGGGGGGGCAGGGGCTTGTCTTTATTCCAGGTGCATTTACTAATTCTTTTGGGCCCCCCAGTTCCGGGTGCATTCTTTAATCCAATTTGGACATTACTTGTTTGCTTCTTCAGATGGTTCTTACCACTATTTGCGGGTTTGGGGTAGGACTTTGAGACCGACCGCCCAACCGGCCATTTTTGCCACGCAGCAGCCACATTTCAAGAACCACTTCAGCAAGACCTTTCCGGATTGCAAAGAGCTCTGCGTATGGCAGCCTCTACCCCGCAACGTCTCTGAAGCTTAGGCAGGCCCATCTAAGTGAACGTATCAAGGCGTTCTCGCACTTGCCTTTTCCTCTCTGTGGCTGGCTTTTCAACCCCCGCTCGGGGAATTTTCACTTTACCACCATGGACCATTTTGAGGATGTCGCTTGTCATTTGTCTGAGGTACACCGCCACGTACACTTCGCACAAATTGAGCGAAACAACACTTATCCACGGGGTCATGTGGGCATGCTTGGTTTTGGTTGCGCGTATCCTCTTTGCTTATGTTGCTCCCTTGCAAAACCACCAAGAAACCGTTGGGGGGTGGTCCGATTTCTATGAAAGACGAACATTCCTTATGTCTTTCCAAGAACCAAGACAAACCGAGCCAAGCCTGAGGATGGAGGCAGCCTCTTCCTAAACCAGGGCTCCTTGGACCAGGAGGCAGGCCTCATGGATGTAAAGGGCGCCTTGGCGCGGCGCCTTGGCAGCCGAGCATAGGCCGAGCAGCCCAAAAAACAAGGCCGTGTTCCTCACTCATGGTTTCCCTTCAATCCACTCAGCAAATGGTGTCCTCAAAAGAGATCGCACACCCATGTCTTAGTCTCATAGCCAAAGGAAGTTTAGAAGAAACTTCCGCAATACGGAAGCTACTTGAAAGGTGTCTTGCGCAGATAGCTTCAGAAGACCCCGTGGCGCGTGCAAAAAGATGCCTCTTGCAGATAGCAAGCAGGAGACCAGCCAGAAAAGATAGCTCTTGCAGGTAGCTTACAGAAAAAGTCGCTCTTGCAGATAGCTTACAGGAGATCAGATAGCCCATGCAAGAAGATAGCTCTTGCAGATAGCTTGCAGACGATCAGATGGCTTATGCAAAAAGATAGCGTGTGCAGATAGCTTGCGCGCAGAAAAGATAAAGAAAGACTGAATGCATGCGTGAAAGCATGTGTGGGTGTGTAGCGGAGGAATAGAAATCGCGAAGAAGAGTGACCTTCTGCAAGTTTCATGGGCCCGCGTCCATGGCAACCACCACTTTCTCGACGCCCTTCGCGCCGGGGGTTCGGAACGGGTTGCACGAAGGTTTCGCAAGGCTTGAGCGTCAGGCACAGATTTCATGGCAGGCGCAGCACTGTCGCGAGGTGGGGTGCAGATGGCTTGGCAGGCGCAGCACTTTCGCAAGGTGGGGTGCAGATGGTGTGGCAGGCGCAGCACTGGGAGGTGGGGCGCAGTTGGCGTGGCAGGCGCAGCACTTTCGCAAGGCGGGGTGCAGATTTCGCGGCAGGCGCAACGCTTTCGCAAGGGTGGGTGCAGATTGCGTGGCAGGCGCAGCGCTCTCGCAAGGTCAGGTGCAGATTTCGCGGCTGGCGCAACGCTTTTGCGAGGTCAGGTGCAGATTGCGACGCTTTCGCAAGGGAGAGAGAGAAAGATACAGAACCAGAGAGAGAGAGAGAGAGAGAGAGAGAGAGAGAGAGAAGGAAAGAAAGAAAGAAAGAAAGAAAGAAAGAGAAAGAGAGAAATGTCAAACTACATGCTTCACTTCCTGCATTTGTGTTGCATGTATGTTCACTACTGCAGGCCTTGAGCTCACTACATCGCATGAGTCAAAAGGTTGGCAGCTGCAGACTACACTGGTTGATTGTTTGTTTGAACACCACAGCAATTGCACTTGTAGTAACAGTATCAACCGATTTTAACGTGGTAGCGGAGCTGAGATCCTAAACATAGGGGAGCTCCAGTACTCAGCAGTAAGTACTACAACCACAACAGCAATCACATGCCAAACTACTACGACATGTCAGGAGAAGCAGCATCAGCCTCAGCGCAACAAACTGCAGGAGCAGAGAACAGGCCAACAGCAGACACAGTAGGAGCCACGACTACGGGAGCAGGAACAGAACAGGACAACGACGTTCAGAGAGTATATCGATACAAACTGCCACCACCCTGCTTCACTGGTGACTACTCCCAGTATGAAGAATGGTTGTTCAAACTACAAGCATACCTCGGCCTCATAGACCGAGACTTCGACCTGGTGCTACAACTAGCACAAGTGACTACACGACAGATTGAGGACACAGACATCAGAACACACATACTCGACCCTACACAAGCAAGCAAAGCAGTAGACCTCTCCAGAGATCTACACCACATCCTCATCAACATCTGTCAGGGAGCAGCAGCTACAGTAGTAAGGCAAAACCGCTACAACGCAAATGGACGCGAAACACTGCGACTCCTACACAACAGGTTCAGCCTACCAGTAGGAACAAGAAGCGTTGGCTACCTTACCAAACTACTGGAACCTACATTCAACGAAGCGCAGTTTGAAGAGCAATTCCTACAATGGGAATACGACGTCAACTGCTACGAGAAAGACCACGGCGCACCAAAGGAGCACTGCAGCAACATCTCTAACTACGAGCTGGGCAGATCACGAACTACATCGAGATCAGAGCAGTCATCTTGGACTACTACAAGACGATTTCAGCCTTCTCGAGATCGACTTCAGCAGTAGGCACAAACTACAATGGAGGAGCTGCACCAATGGATGTTGACAACATATGGAGGAAAGGAAGAAACTACAAAGGCAATGGAAAAGGCAAAGGACACCACAAGGGAATTGACAAAGGCAAGAAGATACAACAAAGCAGGATACAACAAGAGCAAAGGAAAAGGCTACTCAGGATCCAAAGGATATGGATCAAGCAAGGGCTACAAAGGCCAAGGAAACTACAGCAAAGCAAAAGGAAAAGGAAGCAACAACTACACGACATGCCACCGATGTGGCAAGCCTGGCCATTCGGCGCAGGACTGCAGAGTGCCGGTATGGCACATAGGAGAAGGAGAAGAACTACATCCACTAGAACAAGAACAAGCAAATCATGACAACAATGAAGAACTACTTCAAGATGTGAACGATACCTGGGACTGGTACTGCGAAGGAGAAGAAGGACAACACGAGGTAAACTACATGGAGGAGAGCTGGAACGACTACGACTAGGACAACAGCTGGGATTGGAATGACAGCAGCTACGAAGACACAGCAAACTACATTGGAGGCATCAACGAGTCACACCTCACCATTGGACACATCAGACAAGCAAAGTCACTACTACACAAGCACAAATCCAAATCACTACTTGACAAGAAAACAACAGAACACCAACTTACACACCTACCATACAGAAACTGGTGTCCAATTTGCGTTCAAGGCAAAGGACGCCAAGACAACTACAAGAAACAACAATCACGACAACCCGTCATTCAAGTAGACTTCGCCTACATCAAAGCACAACAAGACCCAAAGACCATACCAGTACTGACAGCAGTTGATGTTACTACACAACTGTGCATGGCAGTAATGGTTCCGGACAAACCATCAATGATGGACTACATGGTCAACAACCTACAAGCATTCATCTTTGAGTGCGGGAGAACACAAGGCATACTACAAAGCGACAACGAAGACACACTCAACGCACTTCTAAAAGCTACAGCAGCAAAAGTCGGCCCAATGACTGTTGGGCGCGCACCCTCCTACAGCAGCAGCAGTCAAGGAAGTGTTGAACGACTACACCGAACACTCCTCGGACAGGTACGCGTCGTCAAAGCACCGGTTGAAAGCAACTACAGCATGACAATGTCCACGAAGCACTGTCTACTACCTTGGATAGTACGACATGCAGCATGGACAGTAAATCGCTACGTCATCCACTCAGACGGCTGCACAAGCTTTGAACGCAGATGGGGAAGAAACTACGAGCGAGCAATCTGCGAATTTGGCGAGACACTACTTTATCTTCCACCACAACACAAGAAGCTTCCAAAAGCAGACCTACGGATGCAGAAATGCATCTGGCTCGGAAAAGTTTCCGAAACCGGAGAAAACTTCGTCGCAACGGAAGCAGGCGTACAGAAGGTACGAACAGTACGGAGACTACAGCCGGACTTCAAATACGACCTCGCACTGTTAAACACCATGGGCACCACGACGGAACACCTACAACCCGTCGCTCGCAACACTGTTGGACACGCAACTACAACCGTCAGAGAAGAGAAGGCCCAGGCAAGATTTCGGACAACAGACGAACGCGACGGACGACATCGTTGCGGAACCCGCAACAAAACAACAACACACTACACCACCTCCACGACTTCCGTGTACATCAACGTCGAATTCACGACCACTACCGGATAGTCCTATGGCTACTTCACCAGCCGGACGACACCATCCACCACTACCAGCACCACCTCGACAAACACTAACACGTTTAACTCCGGAAGAAGTAATTCAACCAACCAAAGCACAGAAGACCTCAAAGGACACTACAATCAGATCAACGGAGCAAGCAACCAAAGAACCACAACCACTACGACAGAAAATCAACTCAGTGACACTTCCCAACGGAACATCCATCACTCCCTAATTACACAAACGACGACACCTCAGAAGACCAACCCATAATCTTCGACAACAAAGGTTATGACGAAACACAACTACTGGAAGGAATGAAGCACGAGCCAAATCAAATGAAACTACATGATGTCTACGACGAAGTAGATGCGTCTGCCGTCGACGACAACGTCATCAGAGAAGAAAAACCTACAAGATGGATCCACAGAAAGAAAGGACCAGGAGTGCGAAGCCGAATCGTCGCGAAAGGCTACACGGAGAAGATCGAGGACGAAGACTCCGTCTACGCCTCTGCACCAATGTTCACGACACTCCGGACACTCCTCGCACTACAAATGTCACGACCAAACTGGATCGCGCGACGAAGTGACGTCTCTACAGCATTTCTACACGCACCCATCGCAAAAGACCACGACGGCAAACAACGTGACGTCTACCTCTGGCCACCTAAAGAACTTTGTCCACAACAGGGCAAAATCTGGCGACTAAAGAAAGCCATGTATGGACTACGCAGTTCACCAAAAGCATGGCAGGACTACCTGGCTGAAGTGTCACAAAAGCTCAGCTTTGTAAGACTAAAGTCAGAAACGCCTACACCAATGCGAATCGCGACTGCTACATCATGGTCTACGTGGACGGTCTACTGGTACTTGGAGACAAGACTACGGTTGACTCCACTTTCGAGGCCATCCAGAAGCAGGTCCTACTCAAGCACATCGGCTACCTCGAACCTGGCAAACCACAACAATTTCTTGGAAGAAACATCGATCACTTCGGCAACTACTGCAACCTTGGACTAAAGGACTGCTACATCGACAACATGATTGAGGAGTCTGGAATGACCAACTACAACACAGTGACCACTCCAGGAATCGCCCACTACAAACCAACAATAGAGGATGAAGCACTCCTTGACCACGAACAACACAAAAGGTACAGAAGGATTGTTGGCAAACTTCAATGGTTAGTCTACACACGACCAGACATCGCATACTCTACAAAAGAACTAGCACGAGACCTCACAGCACCTACAGAACTTTCACAAAAGAGAGTCAAACACTTACTTCGCTACCAGTACGCTACCTGCACGGCACCAAGCGCTACAAACCCACCATAGAACCAACAACAACACTCAGAGCAAACACCAACAACATCCTGGATCTCGACGCTCATGTCGATGCTGACTGGGCAGGATGCCCTAGTACCAGGAAATCAACTTCAGGTTTCAACATCATCTCTTTAGGAACAACAGTTGCATTTGGCAGCAGGACGCAAGCTACAATAGCACTCAGTTCAGCAGAGTCTGAACTCTACGCCATTTGCACGGGAGTTAATGAGGGACTACACCTCAGAAACTTCCTACTTGAAACCAACATTTGCGGCCAGCTAAACCTACGCATCCACGCAGACTCCACAGCAGGCAAGAGCATTGCTACACGACAAGGCACCAGCAAACGAGCAAAGCACATCGACCTCACATTTCTCTACACACAAGACCTCATCAAACACGACAGCATCAGAATCCTTAAGATCAACACACTTCACAACAGCGCAGATTTGTTTACCAAATGCATCCGCGCAAGGAAACACTACACAGGCTCATCCAGAGCATTGGGATACGCATTTAGCACTACGAACAACCAGCGCAACAGTTTCACAACAACAACGACTTTGAACATACAAGAATGTAAGTAGATACATGTAACACGACACCTTTGGTATGTAAGTAACAGAAACTACATGTATTTTCACTTGCACTTTTGGCGGCTTGAGTCAACACTACAGCTGTTTGTTTTACATGTCTGCATGCACCGCCTGCCTGATAGCTACTACTCAGGCTCGTTTTGTTTTTGCCCCGTTTCACTACATTTTGCATTCCACTGCAGCAATGGCCGCTCCATCCAGATGCTACGATGGGAGATGCGACTACGCCTGGCAGGGCGACTACACCTGAGGTGGCGGTCACTACCGACTCCAGTGACCAAGGAACACCACCCCCCAAGACCTACAACGAGTTTTCATCATTTCTGCAAATCCATGTTTTGCACTTCAGTTGAAAAGGTACTACAAAGACCTTTTAACTTACGGGCCGTGTCAAACTACATGGTTCGCGGCGCATTTCAGGCCGTGGTGAATTCTGTCAGCTTCGTACATTATTCGCAAAGGTCAGCGGCATTCAACACAGAACTCCACTGAGGGTGACACTCATTCGGTTTGTTCTGGGATAGGCCCGTTCAATGCACCTTCTGAAAATGTTCGGGAAAACTACCTCGCAGCCGCACTGTTTTCATATGCCAAAATCCGCGCAATCTTCTCCGAGACATCCGATGGTTTCATCGGTGCCAGCGTCGCCAACCACTGATGCACACAAGAACAGGGAAAATCAACGCAAGCTTCTGTAACGCATTCGATGGTTTCATCGGCGCCAGCTGGCATCGCCAACCGCTGATGTACACTCGTCTAAGCCAAAATCTGCGCAATCTTCTCTAAGACTTCCGATGGTTTCATCGGTCCAAGCCGGCATCGCCAGCACCACTGATGCACATAGTCTTTGATGAGCGGGTTGAGTCCTCCTTTGTGCTTCAGGTTGATGCTCGGGGGCAGGAAGACCTTTATCGATCGCCACTGTCTGTCGAGGCATTGGGTCCCAGCTTGCAACTTGCAGCTGAGCGCGCGCACCCAGATCTTCCGCTGATGGCAAACTGTGTGACAAGGCATGTCGCGCTCCCTGCACACTGCTTGCCAGCTCCGATTCCCATCAGAGAACACCTGCGTTGGCTTTCCTTGGCACTTCTTCTTGATGCGCGTGATCAGCTCTGAGTCCTTGACCTGCCTTGTGCTTTCTGTGACTCTGGCTGAAGGGAGTGTCAGGACAGGCTCTGGCCACCACAGCACGACGAACTGCTCCAAGCACCATAGCATGCACCGGGAAAGCCTTTGGGCAAGGCTCATTCCTATTGCTGCGCTGCTTCATCTTCTCCTCAGCCTGCGCCTTGAAGACCGCGGTCTTTTTGGACACCCAAAATTGCCCCAGAGACGTGCCATCGCACTCCACCAGGCCTTGCAGCTTCTCTTCTCTCCACCAGGAACTTGGGCCAGAGTTTCCAAGCGTCGTTGCAGCACGACAAACCCTGCAGCGACATGTTGGATCATTGGCAGCCAACGAAATGCCCCGACAGCAGCCACAAGCGCTGCCTGGTGTTGCTTCAAGACTGTGAAGCTGATGCCCGTACCCCTGCCATAAGAAACTTCTTGGAGAATGACCGATGAGGTGAACTCACTGGCAACGTCATCTTTGGGTGTGCGCAACGCAAGGTGTGCCGCATCCAGCTCCATAATGTTTTTGCGCCAGATCTGTAAGACAGCTGGATCAAGCACTGGAGGAGGAACACGTGCCAAACGTAGTATGAGAACGTGGGCCAGAAGTGCAGCAGCTTCATGGACCGCAATCATGGCCCCAAGATATGGAAATATTCAATCGGTGCAGTCTATTAAGCCAAAGTCCAGACGGATCCTGTTTCAAGTGTGAGCTGTCAATGCACGTAACCATTGCCCCCCAAACCCCCACCCCGAGCAGCGCAAGTTGGCACGATTTGCCGCGGCCGGGAACGCGCCGCTTTCCAACTACATGCTTCACTTCCTGCATTTGTGTTGCATGTGTGTCCCCTACTGCAGGCCTTGAGCTCACTACATCGCATGAGTCAAAAGGTTGGCAGCTGCAGACTACACTTGGTTGATTGTTTGTTTGAACACTACAGCACTTGCACTTGTAGTAACAGTATCAACCGATTTTAACGAGAACGAGAGAGAGAGAGAGAGAGAAAGACAGAAGGAAAAAAAGAAAGAAACAAAGAACGAATTAAAGAAAGAGAGAGGGAAAAAGCGACAGAAAAAAAAAACAGAAAGAAATGAAACAGATAACCATAAGGAGAAAGAGCGACAGAGAGAGGGAGAGAGAGAAAGAGAAAGAAACAGAGAAAGAGAAAGAGAAAGAGAAAGAGAAGGAGAAGGAGAAAGGGACAAAGCTAAAGAGCAAAAAGAGAGAGAGAGAGAGAGAGAAAGAGAGAAAAGACAAAGAGAGAGAGAGAGAGAGCGAGAGAAAGAAAGAGAAAGAGAAAGCGACAGAGAGAGAGAGAGAGAGAGTGAAAGAGAAAGACAGAACCGGAGAGAGAAAGAGAAAGAAAGAGAAAGAGCAGGAGAAAGAGAGAAACTGAAGAAGAGAAAGAGAAACAGAGAGAAAACACACAGACAGAGAGACAGAGAGAAAGAGAAAGGGAAAGACAAAAAGGTAAATAGAGAGAAAGAGAGAGAGAAAGAAAAAGAGCATCATTATCTTTCTCTTCTCTCTCTTTCTCTCTCTTTCTCTCTCTTTCTCTCTCTTTCTCTCTCTTTCTCTCTCTTTCTCTCTCTTTCTCTCTCTTTCTCTCTCTTTCTCTCTCTTTCTCTCTCTTTCTCTTTCTCTCTCTCTCATTCTCCTCCTCTCTCTTTCTCTTCTTCTCTCTCTTCCCCTTCCCCTTTCCCTTCCCCTTCCCCTTCCTATTCCTCTTTCCCTTCCTCTCTTGCTCATCTTTTTTTTTCTCTCTCTCTCTCTCCTTCTCTTTCTCGCTCTCTCTTGCTCTGTCTTTCTCTTCTCTTTTTCTCTCTCTTCCCCTTCCCCTTCCTCTTCCTCTTTCTCTTTCTCTCTTGTTGTTTTTCTTTCTCCCTTTCCCGTTCGCCCTTTCTCCTTCTCTTTCTCTCTCTCGCACGCTTTCTCTTTATAATTCTATCTCTCTTTATCTCTCTCTCTCTCTCTTTTTCACTCTTGTCTCTTCCCCTTCCCCTTCCCCTTCCTCTTCCTCTTTCTCTTTCTCTCTTGCTCTTTTTCTTTCTTCTCTCTCTCTCTCTCTCTTTCTTTCTCTTTTTCCCTTTCTCTGTTCCTCTTTCTCTTTCTCGTTATCTTTCTCTGTTTCTCTCTCGTTCTCTCCACTTCTTTCTCTTTCTCCTTCTCTCTTACTCTGTTTCCTTTTGTCTCTCTCTCTCTCTCTTTTTCTCTTTCTCTCTTTGCTTTTTTCTTCCCCGTCCTCGTTTTCTCCTTCTCGTTCCCTTCTCTGTCCCTTTCCCTTTTGGTTTCTTCTCTTTCTCTGTCCCTTTCTCTGTTTCATTCTCGTTCTCGGCTCTACTTTTCTTTCTCACTCTCTTTCTCTCTTGCTTTCTCTTTCTCTTTTTCATTTACACCCCTTGTCTTTCTCTTTCTCCTTCTCTCCTTCTCTGCTTCTTTCTCTTTCTCCTTCTCGGTTTCTTTCTCTCTCTCTCTATTTTCTCCCTCCCTCTCTTTCGTTTATCTTTCTCTATTTCTTTCTCTCTTTCTCTTTCTCTTTTTCTTTC
>CAUJNA010003705.1:1313077-1363077 GCA_963377175.1 Effrenium voratum | reverse complement strand
TGGATTGAGAGGCAACGGTTTGCAAGATGAGGCTTGGAACAGGACCACTGCATGAATGCATGCGTTTTGGTTTGAGAACATGGCAATGTTTTGGGTTCCTGACGTGCTGAATGGCGTCCGATGTGTGTTTTTTGGAGCTCTGCGGAGAAACTGGAGTGGGTGAGACGGTTGGGGGATTAGGGGCGGGTTTGAGACTGAACTGGAAGGTGGAAGCTGGGAACCTCCCCGGCGGAATTTCCAGAGCCGGCCCCACTCTGCCAGAACTTCGTGCAGCACCGGGGCGTGATGCGCTTCGACCACTGCCACGCCGGCGAGCTCGGGGGCGGCTTCAGCGCGCTCCGGTATGGGTTTCAGCTTGCAAGGGCTTGTCATGTGAACCCCCCCTCCCCCCCCTCCCCCCCGCTCCCCCCCCAAAAAAAAAGGAAAAAGAAAAGGAGAAGAAGAAGAAAAAAAGAACAAAAAGGGATGCCCTCAAAACGCGACACCTCCGTTTGTGTAGCATCCATTTGGAGCCCATTTGCCAGAACCCATTCAACGGGAGGTTGGGGTTCCATGTGAATCTTGGGGAGATCCAAAGCATCTCCGCAAGCTCAGGTGCTACAGCTGAGGGCGCGGGGCTTGGACCTGAAGCTGCAGGGGGAGCTGATCTTGCACAACTGCCCCGCGGCAATCGCCGCGATTTCATCCCGAGTTTTCGGTTTTGCGCTCTGAGTGTGTCCTGTTGGAGTCCCTGGACTGCCTTCCCGGCTTTATCAAGCAGAGACAAGTCACGCTGAGCCACGAGCAAAGCAAGTTTGAACGTTTTGGCTTCTGAACCAACCATAAAGCGAAGCGCAAGCACATCAGACCAACTCAATGAGCAGAGTCCGAATGGGAGACAAAGATGCTGCCAGCACAGGAATATGATTCACCGCAACTGCAACTGCCACCCAAACATGTGGGCCGAGCCGCAGCAAGTGGTTGCCGAAGCTAGGAGCAGACTCTACCTCGCCCACCTGAAGACGGCCGGACGCGAGTTTTCCCAAAAAAGGGCATGAATGTGTAAAAAGCAAGAAAGTGCTTGGTCGACAGGCAGGATTACGAACATGTCCAGCCTTCCGGCGATAATATTCCTGATGGATCTTCATTACAAGGGCGAGCCAGATGGAGACCACACGACTTTGCACTTACCTCATCCTTGCCCACCATGCTCCAAGTCATGTCGCAGGATACTATGGCGGTTCGTGGCCTCACGTAGGTGAACTTGATGCTTCCCTGCGTGAAGCCGCGCACAATTCTTTCCGAGTTTGACGGAGCGGGCCCGCCGCCTGCTTAACATGCAAAAGCTGCAAATGCTAGATCTTGCGCATTGGGCAGAAGCCGGATCCGTAATATCACCGACGAAGAACTGCAAGTCTCCCCGGCCAGACGGGCGACTTTGGCCGTTCTATCGCACAGACAAAGTTGTACTTGCCGTGGCAGGTTACCAAATCGATTTGCCTCTTCACTCATGCGCGACACTTGCCTCCGGTTTCATGCTGGATTCACTCAAGTAGTAAACGTTTCAATTTTTATTCCCAGAGTGCCTTTTGGCATATCGGAGCGGAGTGCGACTTTGTGCAAAGGTGGCATAGGACTGCTTGTGGCGAGTTGTGATCCGTAATTTGGTTGCAGACGAAATCTCCAGCTGCCGAGAGGGCGACCCTTGTCAGCGTCCCTTGAGTGGTCAAGGGAACTCCCTATGTTAAAGTAATCATGGGCGTGACATATGACAGAGATCGATGTCCACACGAGTGGAAGTTCACCTCCAAAGCGGGACTCAGCGTGCCTAGGCAGCGCCTGGCTGAGCGGTGGGGCCTTCTACACGAGCCCCAGCTTCAACCAACGCCATCCCGTGTTTGTTTTGTTTTGCTCGTTGCTAAATGGCCCACGATCTGTTTGTGTTTTGGAGCTGTGTGTGTGTTGGAAACAAGCAGCGGGTTTCCACCATCTTTCTCAGCGGGAAACTGCTGACATTGCTGACAATGGGTTAACCAGGCTGCAGCAGTTCTTTAAGCAGCTGCCCCCGGCCCCTGAAGCCGCGAGGGGTTGCCCAACCCTGGGCATGGAGAAACAAGGATGGTCCCGCTGCCTTTCTTGGGTTGTCGCTCGCAAGTGGTTATCCTTTCGCTTTGTGCCCTGGGCATTGGAACGTTTTCCTGTTTTGCGTCAAGGGTGTTGACTAAAGGACAACTCCAAACAGACACGGTTAGCGTTTTTGAGTCCAACACCACTTTTCGCTGGACCCCTGCTTGGACCCTTTCAGGGTGTTCCTTGGGGAAGCTGGTCGCGAGTCAGGACGTTGCCGGCGGAGATCTCGTTGCTGCGCGTGGGGGACGTGGGCGGTGGATCTGCGGGCGGGGCCTCCCTGGGGTCACAGGCCCGGCTGAACTTGCAGGCGGGCACTTGGGGTGGGTTGGCATTTTGGTCGGAAACATTGGGTTTTCGATTTGGTGGGAATTGGGCTTGGGAATTGGGGAAGGATAGATTTCGTTTCCAGACCTGTTGCCTTATGCGGAATCATGATGCCGCCAGACCAGAATACCACTGTTGATTCCCGCAAAACTGCCTCGCTGCACCAAGCACAAGTCACGCCAAATTACAATCTTATTTTTGTGCATTTCCCAAACAATGCAGCTGAACCATGATCGGCTGCAGTGTTTTTAACCTGTTCCCTGCTGGTAAATATTCAGGGCAAATAAGCGTTGCTTTGGAAGTCGAACAGGACCTTCGCATCGAGAACCATGTGTCTCGAGACTTCATTGTGCTGGCAACCAGCTGGAAGCCACTTGGCCTTTCACAGGGGCCCGGAGAATTCCATACGTAACATCATCTGACAAATGTTCAGCTATCATTGGATTGGACTGCTCTCCGGCAGCGCCAGAGGGTTTATCTGCGCAGCTTGTTTACGCACCTGATGGAACATAGTAGCACAGCTGCCAAGACTCTCAGCATTTCATTGCTTCAACCACGATGTAGCACACCTTTGAAAGCTTGTTGGCACAAGTTGAAGCCGATTTCGCGGTAGGTCATAGGCTATAGGTATTACCATCTGTCCCCCTCCCCCCGCAAGAGGCCAAACAGGGGTCGAACCCCCTAGCCATCCCCCATCGGCTGCGAGGCGCAAACCTGAAGCAACCCCCTTCGGAACCAGCTTTGCGGAGAACCCAGAATGGCAGAACAACACCTGAA
Organism: Effrenium voratum; assembly: GCA_963377175.1. Lineage (NCBI taxonomy): Eukaryota > Dinophyceae > Suessiales > Symbiodiniaceae > Effrenium > Effrenium voratum. The sequence goes on along the minus strand of CAUJNA010003705.1, from coordinate 1,359,867 downwards.
CAAACATTTCAATAAGCACAAAAAGCAGAGAACCCTCTAACAATAGATCTACATTAAATAAATAAAGAGTATGTCTTGCTCGGACCCCCTGCCAAACAGACAGACCCAACTATTTCTTGCTCAAAGGACTTACTTTCCGGGCCATCGCTGAGGCTCGGCTTGCCGGTGCAGTGCCCTGTTGCCACCAATCGCTGCGCCTTCCATGGCGTTCACGACGTGAACACGTCGGTGCCGCTGTGCCCGGCGGGGGCGGGGCTGGAGGAGGTGGCGGAGGCTGGATGGGCAGGGGATGAAATTGACGGAGGTTGAGAGTTGGGATTTGCTTGGTTGTTCTGCTGGGTTTAGGGAGGTTTGTGGGATGCGTCAGGCACCAAGGGTCGAACCCTATCTAAAGTGAAACACGCGTCATAGCAATGGCCCATGCTAATTTCGGTGTCGCAGAAATGTATATTTTCCACAATGAACTTGGAAGCTGACAGGAAGGTGTAGGACAACTACCCAGGTTGGGCAAAATCCAGACATCGGACACCTGCAAAGGGAATCCACAAGAAAGTTTAAAACACAAGTTGTTGAAGCAATGGGCCGTGGGAAGACTACGTGCCCTGTAAACATACACTTCCGCAATGACAATTGTGGCCAACATGGGGTGCGGCGTTGGTGCTTGGCTGCGAATTAACAAAACCCACAAGGGGACACTCAAACAACAAGTTCTTTCTTCTGGAGGTATCTTTAGAACTAAATGTTGCACATCAAGGTGCACTAAACATCGACACAGTACATATGTCAAATATTATTTTTAGTCGGCAGAACCTGAGGTAGAAATCGGGAAGCGGCTTCAGCAAGTGTCAAATATTCCCCAGAGCTTGGCCCAACCTCAGAATAGACCAAACATATGTGCAGAATCTGTTCCACACTTGGCCGACCTCAAAACATACCGGATATGTTGAGGTGCAATCCACTTCTCAAAGCGCGGAATCCATCGATGAGGGCTCCCGCCGGGGCAGCATGGGCTGCTACCGCTGCGACCCGGACTACTTCCAGCTGCAGAACTTGTCAAGAGCCCGATGCCAGCGCTGCCCACGGCATACGGCGCCCCGGCCTAGTCGCGGAATTGTTTGCACCTCCAAAGCTTTTCTCATGGACAATGGACCGCTATGGGGAGGGAGCTATCACCTTTTAAAACCTCAAGAAGGCCTCAAGGTCAAATCCTTGGCTTATCCTGTGCTTACCCATGATAGGCCCACCCCCCGCATAGCCCCTTTGAACACCACGCCCAACAGGGTTCCCTTTTTTACTAGTTTTCCTCTGGGATTGGGCTGCGAATTCCACCCTTTCGCTTCCGGATGTGGGCGAAGGAGATAGTCGTATAGATAGCAAGAAAGAAATGCTTTGTGTAGAGTGGGAGAGATATTTCTACAAAGGTAGAGAGAGAGGGGGAGAGATCGAGAAAGAGAGACTTTTCTAGCTAGATGGATGGAGGGGTGGATGGAAAGCTAGATGGATCGATAGGAAAGAGAGATAGCAGGCATTTGTCGGGTTTCCAGCTTCGTTTTTCTGCAAAGGGTGGTCAACAACAAACTAAGCTTCCTTTTGGTGTGATGGTTCAGGGCTAGATGCCACGGGATAGATACGCTTTTCAACAGAGCCCCTATTCAGCCCCCAAGCCAATGAAGCAACTCGACACAGGGCGGGGGTCATGCTTTTTGAAAACCCAACTCTGCCAATTGTGTTCTGGGCCGAAGAAGGCAGGCCAGGCACACAAAAACACAGTCTGCAGACATCGCGTCGTCCTTTTCACAAACGCTAGCTTCAGCTAGATGTATCTCGACTTGCCTAAGCAAGTGCGCGGGCTGAATTCCCACTTTTTGATTCTATCAATAATTTTGCCGAACAACCCGCACAGCCATGTTTTCGACTCGTTGCTGGTCCGCCTGACTGTCCCCCAAGGCTATCTCCCTTGCTTGGTTCACTGGTTCGCTCCGCTTTTTTTTGAGTTTGCTTTTCTCCCTGCTTTTCCTCCCCGTTTTTCCCCGGTCTCCCCAAGAAAGGGTTTCATTGAGCATGAGTGGGTTCACACAATATAATTTGTCAATCAAAAATGAGCCTTGATATCTCTCTCTCTCTCAAATGCATTCATACCGAGATTTGTTCAGTAGCGTTCAGATCCGTAGGTTTGTCAGCAAAGTAGTAGCGACACATGTTTGTGCATTGCACTTTCACGCCGGACTGAATTGCATTACTTGTCACAAACGTTCACTACAACTCACTAGTTCTCGTTAATATTCGCTGCTTGTCACCATGTTTCATGAATTTGAGATTTGGCGTTCCTCAGCATGTTTTGGAATCAGCAAATATTTGTGATAATTTTGAACGTCAATGAGACTTAGTGACAACTTTGCATCGGCGCGCACCGGTACGCGCCGATGCACACAGACGAAACTTCACTAATTGGCGCCATGTCTTCGCCAAAGCTTCGCAGTGCCTATTCGTGACAGTTTGCGACACACAGCGAAATCAGCAAACACATGTGAATTTCAACAATGTGTGAGTTGCACTTTCACACCTGCCTAACATGCACCCAGCTTCACACATATGTTTCACCAATGCTCTACAACATTCAGCCCTTTTCTCTCAAATGCATTCGCACTAAGTAGTTGTTTTCTTCTACCTTTCAAATCCACAATTAGTGAACAGTTCTTGACATTTCGTGAGTACTTGTGACATTTGTGCACATTTGTGAAACTTAGTAAGCATTAGTGCATTTCATTTAACTCTACGGTTCTGTCAAGTTCAGCCTTCTTCTCGCAAATGCATTCAAAGTAAGTATTTGTTCTCTGATTGTCGCATCCCCAACTGGCTAAAGTGAACTACTTGGCACTAGTGTTGACGGCAATTCACTAATTGTCTTTAACATTCGCTGTGTGCTACCATGCTTCCTGAATGTTAACATTTGAGATTCTTCAACATAAGTTAGAATAGATGTAGCGACACCTGTGATTCTTGACTGACAACCAGTCCATTGCGCTTTCACACCTGGCTAAGGTGCACTAAACTTCGGTGTGTCCCTGGCATGCTGCAACGCGCTAGCTTCCCCCAGCCCGCTCAAATCTTCTTTGGAGACCCACACGTAAGGACACCTGCCTGCCCAATGAGCTGCGGATGTGGGAGGGTTACATGCTGCTGGGATCCTTGGCTTAGACTGACTGCTGGTGACAGAGCCTCGTTTGTCCTTTGCTTTTGACCTCTCCCCAGGGTCAAGTTTTCGAGGCGCGGTTGTTGACTTGTTTTCCCTTGAAGATCAAGCACCAGAAGGTGGGCAAGTCTTTCTCAGTAGCAGAAGCCGGAATTATAAGAGTCATTTTCTGGTTCCTGCTACTTTGGTTTCTGCCTTTTGGCCAAAATATGATTGCAGTTTGCCCTACAACATGGATCTGGAGGAGGAGGCTATCTCAAAGACATGCGTCGCACACGTGGCTTGAAACTTACGGGCGTGTGTCAAAGTAGGGCCCAAAACACAGTGGTTTCCCTTTTGGTTTCTCTTAAGCCAAGCTGAAAAGGATAGCATCAAAACAAGCAAGTACACTTAACTCGTTTCGTTGGGTTCCGCCACACGTTGGGGAAAGTTGTGTAATTGTAGTGGGTGAAATATAGCTCCAAACCTCATTCTCTCTTGGCTATCGCAGATTGAGGACAGGCTGAAAGGCAAATCAAACGCCAGGCTCCAAACATCGAGTGGGTGGACACCTGAGTTCCTGGACTGGAGAATGGAGGTAGTCCAAAGGTGCAAAGAGCAACTGGGGGGGATGCCGAGGCAAACAGAAATGAACTTCCGCCGCTCCGTTGTTGGCCTGCTTTCAGGCAGTCAACCACATGTTTCCCCCAACTTTGGGGGGACAATTTTCTTGCACCAATTTCCTTTCGCCTGGAGGCCCAGTTGTTCACATCCCTTTGAATGGTCAGCCCCAGTGAAAATGGTCGACCCACTCGAAAACTGGTCTTCAGTGGGTTCCACCCCTTTTTCCCTTTTTCGTTTGGCCAATCCCGAAAAGGGCTTTTTTTTACCTGCCGCCCGTCGCCCCTGAGGAGACAAAGGCTACATTTGCCCCAACCCGCGGGTGTGCCCTGGGGGAGCGCTGCCCTTCAACCAGCCCCCCATGTGCGCGGAAGGCCATTTGGGCGGGGGGCCTTCTGGTGGAACTGGTGGCACGGCTTGGGATTCCAATGTGAGCAAGGGGAGTTCCCTAGGTGTTTGCACTGTAAACACTTGGGACCGTTGTAGTGTTAAACAGCAAGCCTGGGCTTTTTGTTACTGCAACCCACTCATAAAGGGAGACACTGAGTTGACCATGGGACTTCAACAATATGTTATATCGTGTTTCAATGAGGTTGCCTTATTTCTCCAAGTTCTGCCCGGGTCAAGGCTTGGTAACACAAGACCTAGCTTGGCTTACCTCTGAACGTTTGCGATTTCACCTGTCCAGCATGATGTATAGAGGTGACCAAGTTGCCTGGAGCGAATCGGCCGATTTGATGTTTAGTCACGGTCAAAGAAGGTTAGCGTTTTATGTCCATGTCCTTTGAGCAAGGAGCCTCTCGCCTTTTGACAGGCTTCCTCCTTCAAGGCCGTGTAGAAACAACCACTGTTGTGGAGTCCCTTAAGAGGTTTGTTTGGAGAATCCAGTTGGGCCGTCTTTTGACGATTGTCCCTTTTCAAGGAAGCATCATTGGACGGTTGATCAGCTTGGCCGGAAGAACCTGCCTCTCGAAGATTCGGCTGCCACCAGGGTTTTTGTAACCCTGGAACCTAAGAGTCTAGCTTCTTGCAGGGGGCGGGGCCTTGAGGCGGAACCAGGCATGCAACGAGCTCACCTGTTCCAAGTGTGCTTTACAGGGCGCTACCCCATGTCAGGCCTTGGAACTATGATCGATTTGCAGATTGCATTCAGGTTTCAACCAGTGCGTGAATGTCTTACAAGGTGCAAGCGAGACTATGCTGTGCGTGCCTCCGTGTCTAAGTGCGTGGGCGGGTGGTGGGTGTGAAGGTGTGGGGATGCGCACACGTGCGTGCGTAGCGTGCGTGAGTGGGTGGGTGCGTGCGTGCGTGCGTGGGTCCGTGCGTGCGTGCGCGCACGCGCGTGCGTGTGTGGAGTGGGTGGGCGGGCGCGGGCGGGGAGTTGGGTGGGTTGTAGCTTGTCAGGAATGAAGGGCTGTGCCGCATTTTAGAGTCTGTGCTGCTTATACCCGATATGCATAGTTACACAGATATGCACAGAAGATAACTGTTTGTACATAGCTTATTTATTTGTTGATTGATGTAATACGATTTAACCTGCTTAAGGCGGTCCAACAATGTTCTGCGTGTCAAGGAGTACACAGATGCTTCAATGTGTGAAAAGAACCCAAGGGCATCTGCCACCTAGTTAATTGATTACTTTTCTTGAGAACTCATAAGTGCAACCCCACTTTCGCTGTGATGCCCCCAATGATTATTTGCCCATGCTCCCGAGTTCTCTGTTGAACTTGTTTATCTTATTTTGCATTTGGAAGCTTGTGGAGCAGCAAAGCTGTCATTTTTGTTTGGGGGTGAAAGCTGAGGTGCCACTTGACTGGGTGCAAAGGTGCTTCCTTCGGCCAATCGTTGTGCTTCAAACCCACCTTCCAAGCTCCGAGCCTTCCAGCGGCTTGGTCCAACCCATTTAGGGTTTCATATGGTTTCATCATTTTCATCCCCTTTTACCCAAAAGGATCTTGGTGAGTTGTGCCATTTACCTTCACCCTGACGTATAAAGTGCCGATCGGACCCAGCTATCGCAATCCCATGGTGACTAGGCAACCACCAGAGGCCCTCCCCCAATTCCACTATGGGCATTGAGGCCTAAGGAGGTCCGTTCAAAAAGGATTCCAGCATGGGGGGGGAAGGCAACAGTGGGAAGTAAGGCGAAGGCCTGTACCTTTTTGGGGGTGAAGGACGTTGGGGATTGTGGCTGGGTCGGTTTTGCAGGTTATGTGGGCCAGGGCTGCATGACTTGCGCCTCCACTCATGGCATCTCCGACGCCAGCATCCTCTCCTGCGTCAGCAGCTTGAAGAAAACTGCGGGTTGAAGTAGAACCAACAGAACGGTCCGGGGTCCGGGATCTAGTTGATCCACCAGGAGAAAAACCGATGTGTTGGATCACACGCTATTTCCGGTTGGGATGTGTGGTTTATAGGGGTGTCTTTTCCGAACAAGTCCTTACACGGGACATCCCTTATCAATCGACCTTGGATCTTGTGACTCAGTCTCGCAAGGGGAGACATGGTCAGGAGTCATGAACTGGTAACTGACTGGTCCTTAATGGCCCTCAAAAACGTTACCAAGTCGGCAGTGACTCTTTTGCCATGGCTCCGAATTAGTATGTGGTTGGCCCCTTCGCTCCTGCCTGCGATTTTTCGTCCGACTAGGCACCTCCAAGCAAACGTGGGGTATACAACCACTACATATGAGCATGCGATTGATGCTTTCGAGTTACATATCCCAGGCCCATGTCCAATACAGGCAGTGGTGTGCGTGTAGTATAAGAGATCGATTTCTTGATTTTCCCTGGCGAATCGTGTTGTTTGGACGCGGAAGTCATCGACTGAGGATGCGCCTTGAGCAGCTTTGAGCAGCTGAAGCAGGGGGCCGTCACGGTGGTCAAGGCATGGTTGCAGGGCTGAGGGGCCATGCAGATCTTAGGCTTGCCCGTTGGACTGGGACTTGGGACGGGTCGACTTGTTTGGGGGCTCTGTTTTTGTTCTCTTTGCTCAGGCGGTTCTCCACAAACCACGCAAGGGTTCAATGCTTGGGTCACTGGCCTTAAAGGGGTCAGGGTAGCTGTGCAAGTAACCCTAGTTACAAGAGTGCATAACAGGGGCTAACGGACTTGGCAAGCTCCCAGAGAGGAACCCTTTCGACTTTTGCCATCTTTGTTTTGAAAAGGATACTTTTGTATGGTTCCACGAGCTTCATTTTTAATCAAGGCCGAAAGGTAAACTTCACCCCTCTCTTCTGCAGGAACCTGTGGGTTGAGACTTGGTTTTGTACTCGCATGCCCGTTGCCTTCATTGTCCTCTCTATGTGGGCAGTGTTTTGGGCCGGGGAGCCAGTTGCTCTGCAACCCTTGCCAGGCTGTTCGAATGCGTGTAACGAGCCGTTCAGCGCAACGGCTGGATATACACACTGGTAAATGAACTTGCTGATCCGGCCCCTGCTGGTTTCTCCAATAGCGCTCCACTTGAAGCTTTCTTGGAGCAAACAACTTGTATTTGGTGCTCTTTTTTTCAAGTAGCAGCGTAGCCATACCGTATGGCGTATCCCAGGTTTCATTTGGCTGAATGACTCACCAGCTTGGCCCCCCCCTGAATGCGGCCTGTCGTTCTTTTGAGAAACTAGTTGCTGAAAAAACTTCCAGTTGTGCGGCAACTGAACATTTGGATCCCTTAAGAATGAGAGAGGTACAACTGGTATGTGCGGAGGTACAGCCACAAACATGTACTTGGTGCTGTGGGCATATTGCGCTTGGAGCCTGACTTCTGCCTTTCGGGAGAGGCCTTTTGGGCAATGCGTTAGGCGCACCTAGCCTTGTTGGGCTGGAGGCCCGCGCCGCTCCTCTCCAAGAAAGAAACGCTTTATACGTAGACCACATAGGGCCCGTTAATGGCGAGCGACAGGTGATTCGCCGCTTTCGCCAACAGCGGGGTTTGATCTGTCCATGTCTCATGTTTGTCCAGGACACGCACCAATTTTCTTTAAGGCCCTTCCCCCCAGCCCACCAGTGCCCACCACCAGCCCAAGCCGCCTGAAACGCTTCGTGTCGGAGGATGGGGCCATCTTCGCCATGGCGGCGTTTGGCGCCATGGCCAGCGTTGCGGAGGGCCGAGAGGCGGAGGTGAAGATCAGCGACCTGGCTGGTCAGGTGGCCATAGGTGGACACTCACTAAGCAGAGCCTGGAGGAAAAAAAACACGAAGGGGGCGGGGGAAACCTTTGCGTTGCCAGATTCTTCTTGGAGGGGTGGCTGCAACATACCAGGGGGTGGGCTGCAACTGGGTCAGATCCCTGGCCATGGGCGCAAGACAAGGGGGGTATGCGCACAGCTCTGCCTCCCACAGCTCTGCCTGTCTCAAGGCCTTCCCTATTCTTCCAGAAGGTTTCTTTCACTCAGACCTTTGCTCTTTTGGGAAGACCCTTTTATTCGTGGAAATCCATTCCACCGCCTAGAGGAGTAACTCCTGGAACTCCATGCATGCCGCCATGTTCTGATTGTACTTCGGCTAGGAACATGAAAAATGCGCCTCGGACTCCCCCACACACTTCCCCCTTGTTTTGCTGGTTCTCGGCAGGGGATGAAAGAATGCGCCCCTTTCAAGGATCCCTTGTGGTGTCCTAGCGGTCCATAAGTTTCCAAGAGCACCTGAGGAGAGCCAGCCCCTGGGTCCGGGGTATGCTTCAATAGAGAGGCCCTGGCCACCTAGGAACTAAAAGGAGGTTGTTGAGACAACGTGCCCGCTTCGCACAGGTTGGTCGATGGTTTCTCCCAGTTAAATCAGGTTTCCCCCATGCTTGGCGCGAAATTGATTTTTGTCCATCAGGTGTCCAAGAATTGGTCCATTTGTTCCAATCCATCCCGTCGGTTGAACCGCACGCCGTGGATCCAAGGTGGGATCCTGGTGAACCAGCTGATGGCCTTCTCCACGGTGGCCTCCACCGCCATGTCCGCTGTGCTGGAGACCTCGGCGGCCAAGGTCAGAAACTCTTCTCGGGGATCCGGTCCAGGGGGTAGACAACCCGTGTCCAGTGGTTGGTAGTTTCCCGTGCGGCTACGACTGGTGCGTCCAGTAGTTGGTGGGTCCAGTGGTTGGTTTTGGTGGTTGATGGGTCTTCTCGGGCTAGGCGTTTGGTGTTCCTTCCACTTTGTATGAAGGTGTTCTGTCAATTGGTTGGGGACACTCAAAAAACACGCTCTTCAACCAGTGGATGAATCCTGGTATTGACAGGGTTCCTCAAAGGATGCAACCACCCCAAAACCACCCTGAAACCAAAGAGGTGCTCTGAAAAAGCCCCCGCCCCGCCAAATTTGCCGGTTCGTTTGTCTCAGTTTTTGCAGGGAAGCCAGCCCGTACCCCTAGCTTGACGGGTGAGGTCCGTCTTGCAGATGGATCCTGGATCCTGGATGGGGAGATGGGGCCCATGGTAGTGAGGGTTTAAAGGTCCTTTTCTGGGCGGGTTCTGATGTGTCTCAAACGGGGCTACCCAACTCGAAGAAGAGATTTCGTCACCCTGAAACAGGGTCCATGGCGTTGCCATGTTTGCTTTGAACGGTTGGTGGGGTTCAGAGGGTTATCGGCTTCAACGTAGAAACGGCTGGGATGCCGGACATCAAAACGGTATAGCAGCGAATTCAGCAGGGGGTTGGAGCGGATTTACCAAACCGGCATCCTCAAGGCATCCAGGCCTAAGATAAATCATACACATTTCGAGTTTGGGGCCCAAAGTGCCGGGGGTGCGTCCTTATCGATTTGTTCTGGAGGGCGGCGGTGAAATTTTGAGGCGTCCGTTTTGTACCTACACATGTCCCACCGAGCGGCAAGTTTATTCAGGCGCTCCGGAAGGATATCGCCACATCGCTGCAGGCTCGGCGTGGATTTCGATTTGGCCGCCTTTCTTTTGGACCCTACCCTGCCGCGACCAGCGAGATTTATTTTGTCGAGGCAGAAGCAGTCACAATGATTCATGATGCCAGTGGTTTGGCAATCCCTGGAGGCTACGTTGTGACTCAGCTTTAAAACCAAAAACGTTCTCTTCGTCTTTTGCGTCTTGACTTGGCTCGAACCACCTGGCAACTGACAATACAACAAGCCCCCCCCCCCCAATTCGACCCAACTTGACGGGTTTGTTCCCAGTCTCGAGGCCGGACGTAATCTTGGGCTCCGAGCCCCCGTCCCCGGGCAAACGACAGGTCTCGGTCCACCTGGTGGACTTCGCGCAGGGCGAGAGCTCTGGGGGCTTCTCCACCCACTGCATTCTGAGCGCCTTGCACAGCAAAGCGCCATGTGGCGTGACTTTTTTTAGGGCACCCCCTTTTTGGTGATTTGAAAGGGCAACAAGAAGGAATGGGTCTAACAAACACCCATGCAAGCTGGGTTTGAGGTTGCCAACTGTGTTGCCAAGAGAACCCTCAGAGTCGGTAGTCGAACGTGAAGGTGCAAAAACCAAGCCATACCTGATTTGTTTCGAATTGGTTCTGATGCACGTCCAATTTTCCGAATCCACCCTTTAAACTTGTGAAGAGAACCCTGGGAATACTGCTGTAACATGAGCTGTCAAGAACTAGCATTTGCTTCGCAGGGATGTGGAGGACCAGTTGTCCCTATCATTCTACAGTTGCATCCCCCATTCTGCTGACCCTCGTTCTTTCGAGGACCAATACCCACTTGCTCAGTGCATGGCATCCTTATTCCTGCATTTGCCTGGAGTGTTATCACAAAATTGGTCAACCCCGAAAGGGTTCCCCCTTCTTTGACCGGCTCAGCACGTTTCATTCAATTTCTGAAAAGAAGTGCCTGGACAGGTCGAAACAGCTAGAAACAAGTTCTTTGGTAGCCGCCGTGTTTGCTTCGCCTCCCTTCTGAACTACCTATACGCAGAGTTACTGACCAAGTAGACGATCGCATCAACTAGCTGAGCTGGGCCAGGGGTGAAAGCGGTCGCTCATGAAGAAGATTATTTAACAGGATTGCCGAACCAGCAGGGTGGAATTTGTATTATTGGTTCGCTTTTTCTTTGCCTTTTTCTACCCTTGTGACAGCGGTCTTCCGAGCTTCCGTGTACTTCCTTTTGCACCTGACGAACAAGGGAACTCTCTTCGCACAATGTTCAAAGGGGGTGGGTTCCTTACATGGCAGGGTAAGTCTACCAACCATTGGGTTGTTTCCTTTGGCTTTTCTTTGCTTCCCAAGCGGAACAACAAAGCCAGCTCAGACGAAGGCCGTGTCCTGACATGGGCATTGCTGCAACCCCCCCCCAAGAAAAGAACAATAAAGGCTGTTGCCAACTTGTTGGCCCTTCGTATGGGCAAACATGTGCTGCACCTCCCATATGTTTCACCTCCCATATGTTTGCGCCTGGGCGCAAGCCTCGCCCTCGATAGGTGTGTGACTCTTTGCGACATGTGTTTACATGTGTCGCCTTTTCTGATAGTTGTTTGTATTACCAGCTTATAGTGCAGTTTGGAAAGGCAGTATTTCACGGGAAATCCTTCCTGCGTGAGCTGAGGCTATTTGGGCTTGCAGCGCGGCATGGTAGCGGCGCACGTGTTGGCACCGTGGCTGGAGGTTATGCAATCCCAGGGTTCCTCATATGTTCTTGTTAGACGGTGTTAATATTTTGGCTGTTCAAAATCCGTCATGAGTCCTTATGCCGGGTGATGCTGAAATGCTCAAACAGAGGTCCACATCCAAAGGGGGTGAGCAGTGGGACCTAAGGGTTCAATTGTCAAAAAGGGTAAGTTGAAGCGACGGTTCCCGAATGGCTTGGGTTCCTGGGTTCCTTAGGGAGCCTCAAGGCGCTTGGAATTCCAAAGGAGGTTTCTTGAGGTGCGAAGGGTGCCGCAGTTCCCTTGCTGACAGCTTAAAGGTTTAAACTTTGATTTCCCCAATGGCACGTCCAAGCCAAGGTTGAGTTTGAAAGCACGTCCCAGGATTCATCGACTCGTTTTGACTTGGGATGTCCCATTAGTTCCATGTGGTTTCTGGATTCCTTTTTTGAGAATTGCGGCTGAGAGACTCGGAATTCGGAAAGTTGAACTCACAATTCACCCCACGGTGGTCCACTATATATGTCCTGTGACTTCTTCACGTGGTTTTTGGCAGGCTCCCCTCATAAGCGTTTCGACCCGGAGACATACTTCGCATCAAAAGGACAGACACCTGCGACACTTTTCTCATTGCCAGGCTTGCCTTTCCCTTTGAGCTTTTCGGGCTCTAAGTCTCCGAAGAAGGTGCTATGCTAAGCACCCCAGTGGCGCCTCTGGTTTCCTCCAGGTGAGCGTGGTGCCGGTTGTGTTGATGCTGCTGCTGGCCTGGAAGGAGGGCTCGTGCCGCAGTTCTTGGATCTTGGAGCAGGGCCCCTGAAAGGATACGGGAGAAATTTGCGTCATTGCCAGCGGAGAAAGCAGGTGGTGTTCGGATGTATCCAAGGAAGCTTGTTCCAATGTTGTCTTCCGATTAGTCCCGGAGGCATGCTGTCAGGAAATGTAGTGCAGGATATAAGTGAAGTTGGTTATTCTGCGTAAAGGCTTAAGTGTATAGTTGTTTATTGCAATGCATATGGAAAATGATATCATGGATCAGATGAAGGATTGGCATTTGATAAATTAGTTCAGTAAGAACAGTCGAAAGTGCAAATATTTGGGGCGGGCATGTTCGAACAATGGACTGAACGGAGCATTTTTAGATCGTAGTTGTTCTTTCCTAATCTAAATGTCAGTAAGGTTAACATCATGTTTCCCTAAGTTTGAATGTTAATCTGATCATTGTTTTAGCTTTTTCATGAACCCAAGCGGAACTCCACCGGAGCCCTGGGTTTCCCGCCAAATTCTTTTTTGGGACCCTTTTGTGGAACTCGCCTTTGGGCCAAGGGGAAACTACTTTGTTTTGAGCGAAGCCAAGACAAAAGTGAGAGAAACAGATTCCAGAGGGAAACAAGATGTCAAGATGGACAGAAAGAGTGGCCTTTCTCTGGATGGCCAGGAGCCCACCATGGCCTTCGTGGTGGGCAGCAACTGCTTCATGCCGCGCTTCTGCGCGGACTTCTGCAAGCGCCTTTGTGTCGGGTTTTTAGGGAGGGGCCACTGGTGGGGCGGGGGGTGAGACGGCAATCCTTGGCCGATTTTGAGACAAAACGAAGGAAGGCAGGAAGAAGACTCTCCTGCTCAAAAGGTTCCAGAAGCATTTTCCCTTCAAGGTGGCTTTGCTCAGGAGTCCATTTTGATTTCCCGAACCGCCTGAAGCGTCTGAAGACCGAAACCTGAAACGTCTAGGCAAGGCTAGCGACCGAAGGAGGCAACCAAACGCCATGGAAGCGTGTTTGTAATGTAGACCCTGGATTAATAAACCCCTGGTTGATTCATAGCGGGCATCCCCCTTTGGTGGGGCGTCCATCTCTTTGGGAGGAAAGGCACCCCCCTAAAAGGACGGGTTTATGTATCGGGGGTCAACATTATTCTTCTTATTCAACCCAAACACGGGATTGCACACCCCTTCGGAAACTACTTTGGAGCCTCGCAACTTTTTGAGCTGCCATGTTTGTTGGTGGGGTTGTTCCTAAGCCGACGCGCAACGGCCAGGTACTGCGTCTTTTTCCGCGTGGAAGTCGGAGGTGAACTTCTGCGTCTTGGTGCGGAGTGGGTTGAGTATTGGACCCTCCAAGTTGCTTCATTTTGAGGGTCGCATTGCTTTTGCAGTGTTGGAAAGCCAAACAGAACACACAGAGGGCACATATTCGTGGAACCTGGTTGCTTCCTGTTTTGGTTGGAGAAAGGTCCATTAAACGTCGTTCCAATTTATGGCTCCTTTGAGGATGTCACTGTGCTAGTTTGGAGGTCACAATCTTGAGAACGGGCCTTACAGCATGTAGGACAACCCCGGCATGGGCGGGGGGGTCCTCCCTTGATGTGTCACATTGCCCTTTGGATTCAAAACCAAACCGGGTTTTGGGGGTTCTATTTTGTCATGTGAGTTTGATCTTAGGAGACCACCAATATCCTGGATTATGCTTGACGCTGTTGTTTCTGCTCTCGGTACCAGATGGTACCATCAAAGCAAAACACACCCTGAGAAAGAACCATGGCCGTGGAATTTGGGTTTTAGTGCCACTTTCTGTGATACCAAGGGAAACTTGTTCTAAGTGACAAAGAAGTGATAGGGATGGCCCATGTTTGCTATGAAAGGATGTTTGTAACCATGGGAAGCATTGTGTGAGGTGCCGAACTTGCGTACTTTCATGAATAAGGACAAACGCATCATTTTCCCGCGGGCGCTAGTTGAGGGTAGCGTTGCGCTAGTTGAGGGATCAAAATGGGAGCGGGAGAAGAAGTCCAGACACTCAGTGCTTGTTTGTCTCCTGTTACTCTTCTCTTGTGAAGATTAAAGGCCCAACAGGGCGCCTTTTCTTTCCCCTGAAAATCCACTTGGGGCCTCGGAAAGTACAGGTTTTTTGACCCCGGCCTCGAACTAGGGAGGCGAACTGGGAAGGGGGGCTATTGCCCATTCAACCGGCTTTTCCTTGGCTTATCCCAGGCTTATGCAGGAATAGCTCCCCCAAAGGCCCATGGCAGTCAATCCTTGCCTCATCCGGATTGCAGTGGCCACTCGAAAGTGGGCGGGGGTGGAAGATTTGTTGTCATGCTCGGCTGCCCCTTTGTCGTTTCCCAGTTAGTTAGTTAATACCTGTGTTCGGCATCCTCAGGCAAATCGACATACCCCACCTGGTTTGTCCCTGTGTAATCAATTGAACGCCACTGAGTTTGTGGTATGTGATATGTGAGTATCCTAGAAAGGGGTGGTCCAAGGGTCTGGTGCTACGCTGCGGTTGCGGTTTGCACTCAAATTGCCTCAGGTTTCCTTACCTGCCGGCCGCTCGCCCGCATCAGTTCGGTCTGTCTCCAAATGGGAAGCCCGGGGCTCTTGTCTCTGGGTGCTAAAGAGACCATGCTTCCATTTTTTTCAGAAACCGAGCCCCCGTCTGGGTGTCAGCTTGGAAATCCTTCACTTTCGATCTTCTGGGGAAGCACTCGCTAAAGAAAATGATGTTGCGCAAGCCGAAGCCCATCAAATGCGTTTTGAGTTCGCGTCCGGAAGCCAGTTCAAGGTTCCTGCCTTGATCTGGCCGATGGATTGCTATCATTCAGACGGAACGTTGGGGGTGGGGGTGCGTCGGTGGGTGGGTCTGTGGGTGGGTGGATGGGAACTTTTGGCAGTTCACTTTCTTATTCGCTGCCTATTTTGCGAGCAGCCCCTGATTTTGGGGGAAGGCTTGGGGACTTGTTTGGTATCATTTGAATCTGCCAAGCTGCCCCCACGCAGAATCCTGCTTCTTTGGACCTGATGCTTTTTGGGAAACAAGTCAACAAGCAGTTTGGACGCGGTTGGACTTGTTTTGGTCAGAGGGGACTTGTTCTCAAAATCGGGCCCCCCCTGTATGAACTGGTTGTTTCCCTTTGGTTTCCCCTTAAGCCAACCCAAACACGGGTACCCTCTTAAAAAAGACAAACCCACAGGCTGCCGCCTGGAACCTGAACGCTCAGGCCGCCCTCAGTCCTATGCAGGGCATCTGGATGGCGTCTTTGGGCTTCGGCCTGTGCCTGGTGCTGGTGGTCTCCCTTTGGGTCACGGCACCTCGAACCGGTCCACTCGAAACCAAAAGTTTCAAGGGCAAAAACACAAGTATGGGGGGTGTCTTTTTTGGGAGCCCAATTTTGGTGGTTTCAAAGGACAACCGCCAACTAATTCCAATGATTCCAATGATTGCAATAATTGCACAATCCGGGACCTCAAAATATTGCAATTACTTTGAAGGCAGTACGGCGTACATCTATGTGTATATATGTATATGTCTTGGTGTTTCTCAAAATTAGGGACCAATTTTTTGAGGTGGCTGGTGTTCTTCTGGTTTCACCTACTATCCGTCCAAACAGGACATATTTGAGTGTTTCGCAGGACCCAAAATGATGGCTTTTGCCAAATCTGACATTCAAATAATTATTGTAATTATTGCAATTCGTGGAATTCAATTTCAATAATTGCAATAATTGCAATAATTAATTGATCCCAGATTTGGCCCCAAGCCAGGCCAACTAATTCCAATAGACAGCACGGACCAAAACTGATTGAAACCAAAGCGGTCAAAGGTAGAGTTGGTTCAGATATGTCATGACATGTTCGCTCACAACCAGTGGCACCTTTTTCCTTTTGGTCCTTGTTGAGCTCAAACGGGTGTCTGAGAAAAATAAACCCCAAGTTCTTCGACCCCTCCAGGTTTCAATGCCAAGCCGTTTAAACGGGGCAAGTATCCGAATCCATTTTGAGACTAAAATCATTTTGTACCCGGGGGTCCTTTAAATGTCGCGAGTAAGCCAGCCCCACAGCGTGATTGAATTTTCCGGTAACTCAGGCAATCAACCATCCTGCGGGGTGTGTGGTTAAGTGGCTAAGTGGCTTCCACCCTCATTTGGGCTCGGCCAGAAACAATGGGATCGAGAGCGTCCCAGAACAGTCAGACCACGCGTTTCTCGAGTTTGCCGAACAGTCAGACCACGCGTTTCTCGAGTTTGCCGTTTGGCATGCCCAAAAATCACGACTACGCCTCGTCGGAGAAGTGGTCACTACACACTTCACTCAGGTAGCCTCCTCCAAGCAGAAGCCGATGCCGGCCACTGTGGCTTACCTGGTGAGGCCCTACAGGCCTTTGGGAGGGGAGGTTGTCTCAGAGCCAACTAGCTAACCTGGGATCTCTTGTGATGTTATTTTGCCTCTCATGGTTCGCTGTTTGTTTGAAAAGGTAGTCGGAGGGGCAAAAACTTGGGTAATCAGGAAGCCCTCTCAATTGCAAAGCCTGCAAAGCTGCCAGGCCAGAATGCGCGGCTATGGAGGTGGAGCGGCTGGTGCGGAAGACGCTGCTCAAGCCGCTCGGACTGGGCCCCTCAGTCCAAGCGGCACGTCTTAGCATCTCAGCGTCAGCTTCCACAGAGTGGACCTTGCAATGTTTGATCTGTTTGACTTCCACGACTGGAGGTTCATATTTGCCTGTTGTACGCATTTCTACTGAATCTGGGCAAGTGCTGCCGAAGAAGGGGCCTCTTTTTTGGGAATCGCTTTCGGGGTGCAATTTGGGTGGGCTTACAGTTGGTTTAGGGTGGGTCTAGGGTGTGCTTTGGGGCTTATGACAGTTGTGTTTGGGCTTGGGGTGCTTGATTGCTTGCTTGCTGCCTGCAGTAGTACTGAATAGAAAGTTATTCTTCGGGGGGGGTTCTCAATCAGATCCTAAGATTAGAAGGGCTTGATTCCATAGGAGGGGCGGATTAATTCAATCTACCTTGTTGGGTGGCCAAAGTTCAAAGCTGCAGCCAGGGGGCAAATAATTTGGAGGCAAGAAAATTGCACCATGTTTTGTGTTGGCAGGCCCTTGCTGTAAATCAACGCGTGGGCATGAGTGCTATCTCGAAGTCTGTGATTCCAGGGAACCTTCAATTGAAATGGGGAGTGAGTCGGGAAGGTTTCCAGTGGTGTCACAACTGAAATACTTGTTATTGGAAATCTCTACAGATGGACCTTGATTCGGGGCCCAACATCAACTCCGAGGCTCAACAAAATGTCAAGTAGCATATTTTCGTAGTCGCAAAATCCGGATTTTACAAGTACCCCACAATACCCCGCAACCCTATTCTGAAAATTTGCCCCGCCAGAACAGGACGGATTCAATGCTTGGCCGCAAAGCCGAAGGTCGGCTGCCGCGGCGCTGCCGGCGGTGTCCAAGCCAGCCTCCCAGCTGGCCTGCGTGTCCCTGGTGCCGGGGGCCCAGGTGTGCGATGCGGGGCGCATGAGCCAAAAGATGATCACATTTTGGAACCCGTCCGTGGGGAGTTTGACCAATGCAAAGCATTGTGCATGCAAGGAGAGTTCGATTGTTGGAACCCATTGTCCCCGGGGTAGATCATTTGTGTGTCAGTGGACATCGCTTCCAACATTTCTTCAGACTTGCCTGCATATGCTTTAACTTTCTTTTCGGGGGGATTTAGCTCAACGGGACCCGCGGGAGCACACAAGGTAGCCTAAGCAATCTTGTCCGGCTCAGTGGCCGTGGGAAGCTCGACCGCCTTTCTTCCTGCATTTTGGTTGTTTCCTGGGAAGAAGATGCCTGGACTGGAAAGAACAGGGCAGTTTTCCTAGAACTTGAGCCTGGCCAGTACTCAAAAGCTTACCAGGTGGCCCTGGAAAGGGTGCCTCATCCCAGACAGCCCAAAACAAATGGGCGAATTGGAGGGGCCAAGGGTCAGGCTGCAGAGGCTCCTGCTTGCCGTTTGTCAAAAGAACCCTTCAGCTTTCTGTTTGTTGTTTTACGATCAGGTTTTCGACGGTGGACTGAGGCAAGACTATATTCATGCTGAGTTACAATCCAAACAAGCGCACTTCGCAAGTGGCTGCGGGCCCTAGCATTCGCTTTTGGCGTGATGCACTTGGGTCAGATAAACAGCTGCCTTTGTCTCCAGAGGATCCCTATGTCAACTCTGAGGATGTCCTGTTCCCTGGCGAGCTACGCTCTTTTCATGCCCTACAAGATCTCCAAGGCAAGACTTGGGTGGGTTACACACGTTACCATTGCTTTGTTTTGTTGCTTGTCCTTTGCTATGGACAGTTAAACCCTTGGTTTGCAAGCCCAAGCCATTGCAAAAGCACAGTTTCCTAAAGAAGGAGGTTGCACCATGGACCGCTATAATTGGGCGGGACTTTGTAAGTCCCCGCTAACCATGCAAGCAATCGTCTTCCAAGCCAGTTGTCCAACGCTTCACTTGTAAGTTGCTCATTAACTGTGGGCAGGTGTCCCTACATGTTTAAGGCAAAATTGGGCCCGGACACTCCCTTTCGGGAAGACTGAAAGAAATCAAACCTGAAGCAATGGTTTGGGGGTGCGGGTGGGGGCGGTTTGTTTCGGGATAGTTTTATGAGTAAAATACCTTGTAGGCCTGGAGCGTTTGGAGGTTTCCATGGAGGAGCATATGCCAACACACATTTAATCATGCATATTTCTTTGTATATGACTACGTACACGGTTGTATGTATGTATTGCATATACTGTCACATGTATGTGCACCTTATATATTTTTACATAGTACATATCATTGTATTAAAAGTGTGTAGAGCAGCATGGGGCCTGAATAGAAGCTTTGCATATCCCCCAACACTTCCATGTATGCATGAAACTTGTTCAACCTGGGAAACTCCTTCTTTGGAAACAGGCTGACCTTTTTTTCTGGTCCACTTTTGGCAGGAAGAACCCCTTGATTTATTTGGGGGCTCGGCATGGGCATTTCCAGTGTTTTTTGCAGGGCCCTGGGCTTCAGGGCCCCAAGACTCGGCCCAAACCAAAGCCCCTTGAAGGTCTTGCCGCCTGGGTGCTTTCTCGGTTGGGCCGGGTCCCGTACTGTGAGCATTTCGGGGCCCTCTCGACACTACTTTCGTGGGCCAGTTTTCGCTAAAACACTTTTCGTGAGAGGGCAACTTTGGGGCGCAACCATTTATCATCTCCCCTGCTTGTACTGGTGGCATCTGTTTCTTGCCGTGCAGTTGCGTCTCGTTGACCCAATTTTCCAGCAGAAAAGCAGTGCCTCCTGCGCGGTTGCATCAAATCCCTGGTTAATACAAGTTCTTCTTTGCACTTCCCAAGAAAGGGAAAAGCAGAGTCTTGAAGTTTGGATTTCGAGCAAGTTCTCACCCCCGGTCCAGAAGGGTTCTGGAAAACCATGGTTCCAGGAGGGTGGAATTTTCATGAACCCACTTAGGTCCGAGCTCTAGGTTTGCCCAACGGGAGACACGTTTACTTTGCATGGTGACTCTCCCTGCCCCAAAAGGCAAGCGTCGGAAAGGGCTTCATCAGTGGATTCCAATTTGCAAGTTGTTCCAGGTCTGGTTGCAAGGTGACTAGTTCGCTTAGCCAAAACTGATGGGTTGTTCAGCATGAATCCGAATCCTTATGCTAGATGGTAGTGGTTTCCCTTGTTGTTGTAGTGGCGTCCGACTACGAATTAAAGATTAGGGTCACGCATTCTGAACCAGTGTTTTCTCCAGGCGAACTACTCGGAAGTGGTCCTGCTACTCGCTGGTCTGCTGTTAGCCATTTTGACCAACTGGCTGGTCGCCAACGATATTCGTGGAGATGCCAGCGGCCTGGCCTAATGGCCATTGCAGCCGTGACTATTAGTGACCAGTGGTTTAATGTTAAGGGCCAAAACCTTCCCATGGCTTCCCTGTAAGCATGTCTGGGCTTTCGCCAATATTTGGCTTGGAGCGGCCCGGCACAGGTTCCGGGAGTGTTCTGTGCACTCGAAACCACCCCAAGTGACCCCCCCTTGCTGTAGACCCCACAAGTGACCCCCGGCGAAAAAAACCTCCGTAGATCAATTTAGATGAAACTGGA
The DNA here is from genome assembly GCA_963377175.1 of Effrenium voratum. Classification (NCBI taxonomy): domain Eukaryota; class Dinophyceae; order Suessiales; family Symbiodiniaceae; genus Effrenium; species Effrenium voratum. The sequence goes on along the minus strand of CAUJNA010003705.1, from coordinate 1,339,658 downwards.
AATTACTCTTGCAGTCGTAAGCGTTTTTGCGAGATTCGTAAGCGATCGGAAGGTCCTGCGTAAGCTGCATGCATGAGTCAATCGTCGTAAGCTTTGCGTAAGCTCTGTTTGTCAGACCCGTTTTTCGTTCAGATTGTTTGGTAGAAGTTGCTTTTGGTCCGCGTAATGCTTTTAGGCGCGAAAATGGGATCAGATTGCTGGAATGGGTTCTTTCGAGCAACAAGGAAAGGGATTCTTTCAGTGAACAACTTTTTCAGGCTCAGACAACTGCTGTTTGACGCACAGCGCGTTGGCCAGCTTGAACAAAAAAGCGCGCGTTTGGAAAGCAACTTTTCGAGCCCCGAAAGTTTTGTTTTGGCACCTCACCTTTTTCGTTGCGCGGGCTTGGAAAACAACATGTTGAGCCCCGGGCTTGTTTTGCTGCGGCTTTGCCTTTTCACCTTTGGGCTTTGGGATTGGAAAGCACAAAAATCTTTTCGAGCCCCGAAAGTTTTTCCCATTTGGCCCTCCAGCATCATTGCTGGGCCTGTGCAGCATTCCATCGTTCTGCCGTGCTGGCACCTCTTGCTCGCAGCGCCCGTGCGCTGTCTGCAAAGTTTTCTTGAGCTGTTGCCCCTCTCTGGCCGTGAAAGCTTGAACACCGGCTTCGGGCAGCAACATCAGGATCGCATGGCGCAGTGGTATCATACCCGCTTCGCATGCGGCAGTCAATCCCTAGCGTGCCCACGTCAATGCTGAGCTTGCGCAGCAAAGCCTTTCCATGCAAGCTGTTGCTCTGTCATGCTGGCGCCTTGCTCGTGGTGGATCCGCGCACAAAACAACTTTTCGGGTCCCGAAAGTTTTCCCCTCCATGTCACTGCTGAGCCTGTGCAGCAAAGCCTTTGCGCCTTTCCAGGCAACTTGTTGCTCTGTCCTGCTGGCGCCTCTTGCTCGCAGAGGTTCCGCGCGCTTTCTGCAGAAAACAACTGTTCGTGCCCCGAAAGTTTGTTTTCAGCTTTTGGCCTAGCGCCTCTTGCTCACGGGGCATCAGGCACGAGCAACTTGCCGTAAGCTACGCGTAAGCTCCATCTTCGAAAAGCAAACGTAAGCGACCTTTCGGTTGGCGGAAGCTTTCCGCAGGCGATTGCGGAAGCTGGAGTAATTTCCTTTACGGGTAACAGGGTTTTTTTCACTGCTCGCTTGTTGTTCACAATCCCACCGAAACGTTCCACTCACCTCAGCACGCCCTTGAGCCACCCTAATTTTAAACTACAGCACCCAAGCCTGACATCTTTCAACCTCTACGGGGGCACTCGACTCGCAAAAAGAAAAATATCGCAACGCCAAAGTGGCGTGTTTGTTCAACCCATGCAGGTAGACCCTTAGAGACTTGGGCAGGATGTAGGCCAGATCGCCTAATTCGCATCCAACTTGGCCGCGTGGGCAGCACGACTCGCCAGTCCAGAGCCCACCCATCATCAACCCCAAACTCACCCCAAACCTATCCCAAACTCACCCTGGAGCCACCCAAACATCGTCATAAACCCAAACACAATTCAAAATCACCAACAAGCAACCCTGTGCCGACCAGAAGCCAACCCTAGACCCACCTCAAAACTCATGTGAGGTCTCACCCGCAACCTGCCCAAACCCAAAATTGGCTTGCAATTTGCATCGACCTTACCCCACGCGAAGCAGCCCTAAACCCACCCACGGTGCTAGGTGGGGGTGTGCTGCGAAGAACAACTCAGAATCCCCTCGAGAAAGAAGCAAAGACAATCCCAAGTTGATTCTGGGCCTCTTGCTAAAACCTGGTCAGTTCATAGTGAGGGGATTTGGAGATTATCCACTGGATGTTCTTCAGCGCCTGGGAGCGCAGACTTCTTTTTGAGCAGTTTCCCTCGGCCTGTTTTTGCCTGCAGTGTCCGGCCCGGCGGCTTCTTCCCCTCATTTCCTTACCGCGAAAGCCGGCTTGCTCTTCCAGTGGGTTTCCCGGTGACCCTTTTCGGGGTTCTCAGCGGCGAGGCATCGGTGCCCAGCTCGTGCTGCTGGCAGCCATCGCGCTGCTGGGCACCAGCATCTCCGTGCTGATGAGCCTTCGTCTTCGGCTGACACGGGTTTTCTTTGAAAAGGGGGGGGCTGGGCAGGAACTCTATCTGAGTTTTCTTGGGACAGCTAAACGGTTGAACCGGCTTGGGAGACAGAACTTGCAACATGGGACCACAGGTCGCAGTACTTTTTCCAAGCGCAGAGACCTCAAAATAGCACAAACTCGCTCCGCTTGGGACTTATGGAGGCTTTTTGTGGAGGCTTCTTCCACATGTCCAGGAATGTGTATCCAACGATTATCCAACGTCCCTGTGCGGTTTGCGTGCAGTCCGGGTCCAGGTTCATTGTCCTGTACTGTTTGTCCTTTTTGGAGTGGGCTTCCTTCAAATTAACGACCAATAGCTTGTTTTTTCTTTCAATGGAAATCTACTGCAGGTCTGGGTCATTCCACTCAGTCATGGTGTTCATCCCGCTTGGACTGTTTGTATTGCATCCTGGGGTTACGCCTTTGGTGGCAAATGACCTACTGTACATGTTTCAAAATGCGCGCTTTAGCTGGACATGACACAAGTTGTGGTGATTGTTTGCAGTGGGGCCAGTACACTCCCAAACGCGATGCCATGCTTTTTTGACATTGTTTCTTGGAGGGAGGGTGATGCGCTGTTGGTGTGGGTCATCCTGAACTAAAGAATCCCAAGGAACCACAACGAACAACCCCAAAAACCCTAAAGACTGCCAATGACTAACAGGAAAACACAAAAGAATCCTACTCTGTATCCGGCCAACGGAGCACGAATCCTAAACCCTTCCTGTGCTTCCTGAAAAAGGCTGTTGCTGCCTCGGCTCGCAACTCACTAGCGTGCGCTTCGTTGGACCCGAGGATGGGGCTGATCCTCTACTTCTGGCGGCTTGAGCGGGCCGCAAATCAGACCTGACGCCTATGTGATGGCGAGCTCACGAGCTGACCTGCAATGCAAATATTTGTAAAACGAGCTCACTACGATGCAGGTCTTTTACTTGAGGATCCCTTATTTCAGGTTTTGTGGACATAATTACAGGTGGTTCTGAACAATAGGAATCTAGGTTGCCACTTTCTGTGAGTGCCGAACCCCATCAAAGTCAGCATGTCGCCAGAATAGCGTCCACAACCGTGGACCTGGCTAAGCTGATGGAACTGAGGTTCGGGTAAAATGTCCAGAGTGTGTATGCTCAATTCGAGGTTCGGGACATGGGGAGACAATAAGTTACCACAGAACCCAGGAGGCGCAGCCTCATATTTTGACTGGTGCTGCGCTGGCCATGAATGTTTAACCATTAACCCCTCAACATGTTTTTTATGTAAATACTGCCCTTGAAAGGGGTCTGGAATTAAAATTCAGACCTTCCAGAGTTAATCCATGACAAGCCGTGATCAACAAAGCCATAAATGAGGGGTCCACACCAGGCATTCACGTACCGCATGTGGGTCATACGTTCAGCCGGCGTCTCGCATGGCACGCTAGGACTCAGCTGTCCACAGGCGAGAAGCAAAAGGTTGCAGCTACGCAGAACACCGACAGAAGTTGCAGACTTGCTTTCGTTCAAGCCGTTCCCCCCTTTGCCTGCTCGGTTTAACTTGCACTTCTTCGGAAGCCGTAGGTTGATCCGGTTGAGCAAAGGCGCCAACCATATGTGTAAGGCTTCGGGGTCTCGCCCAGGCTCAATGGATTGGATCCGGGCTAGCAGTTCAAGGGGCCAACCTGTCAAGGTTCACATGGGAGTTAGGGACGGACGGATTCAGCCAAATGAGCAGAAATAACTTCACTTATCCCCCCCCACCAACCTGGAACCTGAAGGGCCTTCAAAGGCTCTTGAAGCCCTGGTCGGTTTTCAATGCGGGAAGGCCCAATGACACCTACACAACTGCATAGTACAATTCCAACATCACACATAACTAGCTACTTTTGTGTTTGGATGGACAATGTGTGATACGTTGTTGTTTTATATGTTTTGTGCATATGTATTGATACTGTTCATTGCATTTACATCTTGATTGTTCTGGCTAAACATCAAATAGTTGTTCTTTTTTGGTTTCTGTTTGTGTCTCGACTTGATTGATCTTTAACAGTCCTACAGGGTGGCAACCGTTGCTTTTCTAGCAGCTAGCGCCCGCGCACATGAGCGAGTCTCTTCGGAAAAGTTTGCCCTTGCAGGAGTGTGAGATGCCCCCTGCCCAGGCGGGTCGCGTTTCTCCACACTCAGCTGCCTCGTGCAAAAGCTCAGCCCCTACCCTCCACCTTCGCCTTATACTCTTGCTTCTTTACCTTGCGGCTTAGCACCTGAAGACGTCTCAAAACAGCGTGATCTCATTGAGCTGCGGGCCTTGCAAAGCTTTCTGGGTCAAGGCTGTTGCCGCCCGAACGAACGCACCCCGAGGAATTCACACTCTTTGGGGCTTCATCTTTCTAAAACATGGTCTCAAAAGGACAGCCTGGTTCCTGACCCGCTGGGTTGGCTGGCCAAAGAAAGCTCAAACTCTTGTGGCCTTGGCCAAAACGATGAGGAAGCCTGTTGAGGACTTTGCCGAGGGGTGCAGTCTTCAAAAGGCAGCACACCTACCAACAGAAGGTGTTGCATTTGCAAAACAGGCCTGGTTTCCGATGACCAGAGTTGTGGGAATGTCTCAGCTGCTAGCTCGCCGCAGGCAGAGTGAAGGTCCGCGCATGGCTGGTCCATGGAATTCTTCACAATAGTTGCTTTATGAGGTTGACCTACACGCTCCAAAGCCACATGCCCTCAGGGCATGCCCTATGGCATGCCCTTGAAGGCGTAGATAGCACACTGGGACTTTCTGAGAGTACCCTCTTGAAAATCAACTGAGAGGTCCATCTTCAGCAATGAGCCCCTGGTCTTGGTAAAGGGTGGGTGCCCAATTCACTTTCCCGAGCGCCTTCCACATGCGTTAGACCCTGCAATTTCTGAATCGAATAGTGGTAGGATACTAAGTGCTACGGTGTTTCTAAGGGGGAGCGGGAAACATACAGCATCGATCAAAACGTACATGAGTCCAGCAGCTTCAGGCGCACCCGGATGTTTGTAGTTGGTGTTTGCTTGCGCTGAAGTCGAGAATCCCAGTCGTTCTATCCTTGAGACCCTTTTTGATTGGCGATTCCCCCCAAATAGACTTTCTATGTTACCAGGATCTCTTGTCAACCGGGTAATGTTGCGCAAGCTCTTCTTGAACTTGGATCAGCCACCGCTGATCTTTCTGAATCCTGAACAGCCACAGCACACCTGGGGGGAGTTACAAAGTTAGCAGCACGGGGTTTGCCGCATGTTCAAGGGAGACACGTTAATGCATGCGAGTCATAAACTGTGTTGTACCCGCATTTGTGTGGTAGGCCTGCCCTGCGCTGCTCCACATGCACCCTTGCCCGGGGAAGTGGGGGAGGGTTTGGGCCTGTTTTATGCGCTGGTCGCACGCACCGATTCACGAGGAGGAGAGCAGTGCGGGGTCCCAGCTGCATTGACGAATTTGATTCATCGGAGTTGCACTGCCAGCTCCCTCAGTTCCGTGTTGGCCAATTTCCAGTCAAGGTCCCAAAAACGCACTCCTTGCAAGCTGTTCCTAGGTGCCATGAACAGGCGCCCTTTCCCTTGTTTTTGTGGGGCTTCTCTTGGCCGTGCGAATGAGGGCTGGGAAAGATGCTATTGGTATTGGCTTCTTTTGGGTCTTCCACGGCTTTACGTGCAGCTTTTCGGCCGGTGAGTCATCTCCTTGAATGCTCAGACCGCCTAACGGGAGTGTAGAGGAGGCTCTCCCTCCCCAAGTTCGGAAAATAGCAACGAAAAACAGGGGAGTTCTTAGCTTCGCCTAATTCTGCAAGTTGAGTCAAAGAAGGGCTCGCGATGGAAGGGGTCCGTGCTTGGGCAGTTGGCACAGGTTCCTGTCTGTTGGGAGTCAGGGAAATGATGAACTCTAACTGCGTGCCTTTTCCAAGTTCGTCAGTGAGTGCCCCGAGCAAGCAACTTAATAAAATAAAGTTCTCTGTGTTCTAGACCTATGCGCGCACATACCCTTGTGCACACGTTACAGGCCCCACATATAAGTTCGTGACTCTACCTGTTCAGAGGATGTACGGTAGGGGCACACAAGGGCACGTCCGCCACTCTTGAAAGCCGATCTTTGCTCTGTGGAAGAGAATGCATTTCTTCCTGGCATGAAACTACACATAGTGGGATGAACCACCAATCCCAACTGGTAGAAGTTGGTTTTGTCCCTCCACAGTATGGAGGCTACGGTTTCGGGGGCTTGGGGTGTTCGCCGGTCGCAACTCCAAATCCACTCCGCCCAGCCTTCCATGACGTGCGGCAGCTGGCGCGGCTCACCTTCGAGGCCGTGTCTTTTCAAGCGGAGTGCCGGCTTCACAGGAAAACCAAAGGAAAAGCAAAGCCAACGCAGGGCGCCAACCTTGAAAACGGCAAGGGGCAGAAGCTCAGGTAGACTTGGAGAACACGAAAGGCGCCTTCGGAATTTCCGACCCCAATGGAAAAGGCGGGCCAATGGGGCCAATCAACAAATGTGCCTTGGATACCAAGCCCTTCCACCTTCTCCAGCTTTGGTCTTGGGGTTGGGGGTTGGCACCTTAAAAGCAAGCAGATGCCCAAACTTTATTTGGAGGGATCAGGAGTTTGTTTTGACGCAGCTCTTTAACCAGCTCTCTCGGCAGCAATGTTCAGCAACACTTTGTTGCAACACAATACAAATCGTGCTTCTTTGTGGGCGCCCTGAAGCGACAAACCTGTGCGAGGAGGCGGCCAACGACGGGCGCCTGGCGAGCGCGCTGAGCGAGGGGGCCGAGGAATCCGAGTATCATCGGGATGCCAGGACCCATTTTTGGGGGGTCTTCTCCAGAATTAGTTACCCTCCTAATCCACTAACACGACTTCCACCAGGTTCCTTTCAAAGGCAAATCGTCTTCCAGGACCCGTCCGTTCGTGGACAAGAGCATGGTCGAGATGCTGCGTGGTTCTTTGGGAGGGCCAAGCTACGTTTAGAAGCGTCATGTTTGAGCCACTTGGGCTCGGCCCATTTTCTTGAAGTTGGGTCATTGAAATGCTTTTTTGTGTTCTTAGTTTCTCCGGTCAAGCCGGCAAAATTATTGAATCAACTAAGTTTAGCAAAACAAATCAGAGACTTAGCCGTTTTGGCTCAAGCCATTCGAATCAAGCGAAGAGCCCTTTTAAACCATGGTAGTCAATGGACAATGTGACCACTCTGAGCAGCATCGTGCAGCGTATATCGCTGACACGTAATTATGTAACAGAGCTTTGCTGACTACGCGCGCGTGTCGTGGAGCGGCGCAGCCGCAACTTCACGAGACTGCAGCTGGATGGCCAGTTCCCATGCTGTGGTACAGCGATGTTCGGCACCAGCAATGTTCGGTACTGCGTGGTGGGCTTTTGTTTCAGCGCCGTGGTACAGTTACAACGGCCAGTTCCGTTTCGCTAGTAGCTTTGGGCCCCCACCTGCTTCCCCCACATGCGCATGCTGCATATTTCCATTTAATAAACTTGCTGTCGCGCATTTGCCTTGGCACCGCGTGTCCAGTTTTGCGCGTTGGAGACGAACAAAAGCACTAGTCTAAGAGGCCAGTTCGACACTTCAGACAACCCCGCAGGTTGGAAAGAAACACTCTGCGATGTTCATCAGAGAAGCTCATAAAACAGTGCAAAAACTTCCAGAAACACGCCGGCTCACAGTCTCACAAAAAGCGAAACGCCGCAGAACCAAACGTCGCGAAACAAATTGCTCCCTGCAAGTTTCTCGGGTTGCGAAGGGTTTGCCTGCAGAGATCGTGGATGGCGTGGATCAATTCTTGGCTTGGCTTGGCGCGCCATGTTCTTGTGTCACGTGCGCCGAGGTTAGTGCCGAGGTCAGTGAGGAGCTGTTGCGACAAATTTTCCATCTTTGGGTTTTGTCATGATATGTATAGTCATAATTGCCCAATGCGCTGATTGCACTCCGTGTGGTTTTGGCTCAAGAAAAGGGTGCGCTCCGCAGTGCACCCCAGAGCCGAGATATTGCATTTTGATGGTAGCGGGTGAGCCTCGACGGTCCATTTGGTTTGGAAAGCCGTACGAGGGGCCCAAGGGCAAGAACAAGGGCAAGAAGGGCAAGAGCAAGGGCAAGAAGGGCAGGGGCAAGAGCAACAAGGAGGAGCCGCCGTGGAGGCGGCCCGCTCGCGGCAAAGGCAAAGCCGCAGAGCCGGTCGAGGAGACCGGGGCAGCGGAAGAGCTGCCGAAGGAGAGGCCGGAGCTAGTTGCCCCTCCGAGTGAAGGAGAAGAAGACACCCTGTCCGCTGAGCCTGCCGCTGAGTCAGAAGCAGACTGGGGAGGATCCCAGGCTGCATCTCCTCCCTCCTCAGAGCCAGAGGCTCTGCCAAGTGGCCACAGGGGCCCAGAACCGGCTCGAGGAAGCCGGGCAGAGGAGAAGGAGGAGGAGCTGGAACAATACACCAACGAGGACAAGAAGGAGGACCTCCACCCGCCGCAGAAGAAGCAGTTTGAGCCCGAGGCCGCGGACTTCGACCTGGAGCAGAAGGACCAGAGCGAGGACGAGAGCGTGTGGGGCGATTGGGGCAGCGGGGGCAGGATCCAGCCTGAGCCCGAGCCCAAGGTCGCTCACACGCCTAGGTCGTCAGGATCTCGGTGGTGGCAGAGTGCGACTGGCAAAGACAAGAGGAGAAGCCAAAACAGTCGGCACTTTAGGATCCTCAAAGGCCTCCTGAAGCTCGCGCAGAAGAAGCAGGAAGAGCCATCCGCGGAGCTCCAGGAGGAGATCGAGAACTTCGGGCAGGCGCCCTGGAAGAGGCGCCGGGTGCAGCCCAAGACACCACCGAAGTCCCCGCCTAAGTCCAGCCCTGCTCCGAAGACACCGCCGAAGGGATTCACAAAGGCCCAAGGAAAGGAGCCTTCACCGGGCGCTGAGCCCGAGCTGCTGGCACCGGTCGCCGAGGCAGCCAAAGCTCTCGGCCGACGGGTTACGGTGCACAGGGACATACAAGAGCTTGCGGTGGCAAGGACATCCCGCGGTGAAGGGACGAGCGAGCAGAACCTGGCCTCGAACTACCGCCTCAGGAAGGCGGCATCGGCAGAAGCTGCATACCGAGCCGGAGCAACGGGCTCGGTGGCCAAAGCCATCCAGCAGAGTGTGCTGCAACTGGACGGGTTAGGGAACCCGTGTTCCTCGTGCGACGAGAGGACTCGCCTTCAGAGGCCATCGTTGTTGGCCAGGGCCGCAGCAATTGCAAAAGGGGCGGCAAGGAGGCGCGCACCGGTAGGAACGACCTCAAAGTCAGTACCGGAGGCTATCGCGAAGCCTCAGGTGAAGCCACCTCCTGCAAAAGCGGCTATAGAGGCGAAGGTACCACCTCCATCGCCAAGACCGAAGTGGGTGCTCAAGGAGAAGGCCCACATCGAGAAGCCCAAGAGCGAGCCGAAGGTTTCGCTGGCTCGGCCGAAGCGGCCGCCACCTCCGCCACCGATTCCGTCGCCGACTACACCCCTGAGCGAGACCGAGGGCAGTGTGCACCTTTACGATCAACCGGCGCCGGAGCCGGAGAGCGCTCCGAAAAGCGGATCGAGCTCGGGGTCGTACTATAGTACAGAAGAGTCCGGGAAGGCGGACTGACCTCCCGGTGCTTGGCACCGGATATAAGGCATGGAGGAAACAGTGCGAGAGTTGCAGCAGGCAGTTGAGCGGTTGTCACAGGAGAATCAACTTCTTAGGCAAGGCCAGGCAGGTATAGCTGCTTTGGCAGAGAACCTTGGTAGGTTAGCTACAAGCCTGCAGAGGGGAGATAGGAAGTTGTTGATAGACACCAAAGGGATTGGAAGACCGGAAGTCTTTTCCAATGATGACGGCCACTTCCGTAGATGGGCCCGGTCTGTGGTGAACCTCACAACGGCAATCTTTGGATCCAGTTTCCAGTCAATCCTTGAATGGGTAGTTGATCAGGATGAGGAGATCACTGTTGAAAAGGTAGAAGAGGAACATGGAGGCGAACTGGGAATGGCCGGACTGGATGATAAGGGAGACCAACTGTATAGGTTGTTGTCATCCCTTACTACTCATGAGTCCGAAGATCTGGTCATCAATGCCAAGAACGGGTATGAGGCATGGCGAAGGCTTAACAGGAGATGGGACCCCCTCACCGCAGGTAGGAAGAGGAACATCCTAAGGGCCATCCTCAACCCCGAAAGAGTTAAGTCTTGGGAAGCAGTTCGACCGGCCATGGAACAACTAGATGATTTGATGCGCCGATATGAGGCCAGAAGGAACGAAAGGGGCGAGAGGGAAATCCTCTCTCAGGACATAAAGTGTACGTCCCTAGAACTTCTGGTTCCAACCGACATTGAGCGCCACCTCATTCTGAACAAGAACCGGCTGGGAACCTACGAGGAAATGAAGCAGGAGATTGAGGTTCTGATTGAAACAGTCACGGGAGCAAAAGGGACGGTCCATCGACCGGGGTCCAGTGGGGCTTCGGGATCGGGGCGAGGCCCCGCCCCGATGGACGTGGACGCCTTCACGAAGGTGCTCAACTCGCTGGTCAAAGGCTCGAAAGGTCAGAAAGGAGGCAAAGGTAAGGGAAAGGACAGCGGTGGAGGCAAAGGCAAAGGCAAAGGAAAAGGTAAGGACAGCAAGGGAAAAGGCAAAGGCAGTGGTTCAGGCAGCTCAGGACCCGCAGGAGCATGCTTCAACTGTGGTAAGCCCGGCCATAGAGCGGCCGAGTGTTGGAGCAAGAAGAAGGATGGAAAAGGTTCCAAAGGCTCAGGGAAGTCTGGCTCCAAGCAGAAGCATGTGGCAGGATTCGAGGACGCCGACTACGAAGCTGGAGACCAAGAAGAACAACCGGAGGCCGAAGTGGGAATGTTTGAGCTGGGTGCATTCACCCAGGGAGAGTCCCCGAAAGACCCAAACTGGGTTCGGTTCAACCTTGATACGGGGGCTGCTCAAACTGCTATTCCAGTGGATTGGAAAGACCGCATCCCCACTAAGGAAGGAGCCCAGATGATGTTCAAGACAGCATCGGGGGAACTGGTCCCTGGGACCGGAACCGGGACGTTTCAAGGTAAGAGTGAAACAGGTTCCAGGTGTAAAGTCACAGGGCCATTAGCACCGGTACACAAACCGTTGGTTTCAGCTTACAAATGCCTCAACCATGGAAGGATGGCTGTTCTTGATCAAAATGGTGGACAGTTGATTCCAGCAGACTCAGCGACAGGAAGGAAAATTCAGCAGTTGCTCAACAAGCCCAGTAAAGCCCAAAAGAAGACTTGGTTGCCCATATACCAAGAGAAAGGAGTTTACAACTTCTATTTGAAGTCGGAAGATTGTTCGGGTTTTGGACGGCAGTCCAGCGAGGCGTAAGTCCGGCCAAACCACTTGCAGCGGCAGATGATGCCGTGGGTGCCGGACAAGGGAACCCAGAGGCACCAGCGGGCCGACCCGCAGGTGTGCCCGAGGGTGATGAGATGGATGAGAGCGGCGAGATCGCGCCGCCCGCACTGGTGAGAGCACCAGGAGGCCCATCGAGGGCCGAGGTTGCGGAGCATGAGGCAACAGGTCACGTGCAGTATCGCAACTGGTGTCGGCATTGTCTTGCCGGCAGAGGATTGGGTCAGCAGCATCGCTCACGACCCGAAAAGGACAAGGCGAGCGATGAGCTCGCGACAATCTCGTGCGACTACACATGGATGACGCGAGATGGAAAGGAGGATGGGAAGACTAAGCCTATCCTGGTGATCCGAGACAGTCGGACACTGGCCGTTGCGGCCACCTTCGTGGACGCAAAAGGACCGACGCCATATGCGGTCAAATTCATGGCGAACTTTATAAAGCATCTTGGTTACCGTCGTGCAGTCTTCAAGAGTGATGGTGAGCATTCGATCGTTGCCCTGAAGGAGCAGGCGGCCAAGGAAGCAGGAGTGGAGAATGTTCCACAGGAGTCGCCGGTGGCTGACCACCGGGCGAATGGCGCAATCGAGAACTTGTGCCGAGAACTCAAAAGGCAGGTGAGAGTCCTGCGATCCTCACTGGAGGAGAAGTTGGGTCGAGTCTTGAAGGATGACGACCCTGTGCTGTCTTGGTTTCCAAGGCATGCAGCAGACCTGATGTGCAGGTACAAGAGAGGTTCCGACGGGAAGACACCGGAACAAAGGAGGTGTGGCCGAGAATGGAGAAAGCCGGCAATCGCCATAGGAGAGCGGTTGTATTACCGTGAGGTAGGAGAAGGAGCTAGGCCACTCAAGGAAGGCAGGTACATAGGTCACCACGGAAGGACTGGCACTTTGCTGGTTGTGACCTCAGAAGGAGTGAAGAGAGGCACTGGTGTTCGTCGACTTCCAGAAGAAGATCAATGGAATCCACAAGGATGGGAAAGCCTTAAAGGCTACCCGTGGGAGGTCTCAGTGCGAGCGCCGGGAACGCCGGGGCAGAGGGCCCCGGGAACTCCTGCTCAAGGAGTGGAGGACCTGCTGGTCAGTGAAGACCGGGTTGAGGTTCCGCCTCAGGTTGTGCCTGTTATGGCACCGCCACAGCAGCGACGGATTTACATCCGTAAGGCAGATGTGGAGAAGTACCAACCTACTGATGGATGTCCTGGATGCACTTGCGTGCTACTAGGGGAATCCACTCAGTTGCCGCACACTGAGATGTGCCGAGCGAGAATCGTCGGTCTCATGATGGATGATGAGCAAGGACGACGCCGTGTCGAAGCTCACAAAAGGAAAAGAGAGGAGACCGCGGAAGTAGGAGTGGAAGCAGATCTCCCAGCCCAAGAGGCCATGGGAGAGCCGGCCGCTGAGGCCGGAGTAGGATCTAGGCAAGACCCTGGACAAGTGATGGAGTATGTGGAGGATCCCGCGAAGAGGGCTGAACTCAAGAGAGCAGCAGCAGACCCGCCAGCATCGAGTAGCCCAAAGAGCAAGGCGAAGCCGACCACGCAGATCAAGAGACCGGGAGCGCTGTATATAGCGCCCGGAGCCAAGCAGAAGACGCAGCAGAAGCAAGGTGAGAAGCGAGAGCCCGCAGTATCTCCTGAAGAACTCCGAACGGAGACTCAACCGGCGGCTGACGCCGAGACTTCAAACACCCCGGACAAGCCCCCAGACGTGGGTGGACTTGAACTGGGTCGATTGAAGAGGATGTTGAAGTCCATGGTTGGACGGAAAGTAGAGAGAGCGTTTTTGGCTCAGGAGGTGGAGATCAACGCGGTCGAGCTGGAGCAGATCACCAAGCTGTGCGTGGAGATGGGCGCTGTTGATATCATGGAGATCTACAGCCCGAAGCGGTTCACGGCCCAAGCCGGGCAGTATGGCTTGAGGCCGGGCTTTGCGGTAGACCTTGAGGAGCAGAAGCCGGACGGTTCCTACTGGGATCCCAGCAAGACTGAGGACGTCCGAGAGCTCGAGGAGTATGTGGACGAGGTCGAGCCGACATTGCTCACAGGGAGCCCACCTTGTGACCAATTCTCCCAGCTCCAGAACATCAACAAGTACAGGGTGAGCCCAGACAAGAGGCGCGAGAAGATGGATAGAGCAGTTGCTCATTTGCATACCGCCTGTAGGTTCTACAGGAAGCAGTTGCAGGCAGGTAGGTTCTTCTTGCATGAGGCACCGTGGAGTGCTACCTCTTGGAAAGACCCGGAGGTCCGTGAGCTCACTGAGAGACCGGACGTGTACACTGTCCGAGGCCCAATGTGCAGATGGGCTATGGTCGCTACGGACCGGAGGGGTTTGCAGGGCACAGGATATGTGCGGAAAGAAACTGGCTGGATGACCAACCATCCAGGTTTGGCCCAACTGTTGGAGGGCGAATGCACCAACAATGTGCCGGGGAAACCATGGCACCGGCACATCCACCTGATCGGAGGACTCGCTAGACCGGCGGCCCGTTATCCGCCAGCGCTAGTGCGAGCGGTCCTGAAGACTTTGAAGAGCCACCTTGTAGAGAGTGGCCAGTTGAGTGCATTGGACGCAGCAGTTGCAGGTCCAATCCCAGAGGAGAGCTTCGTGACGCCGGAAGACGTGGAGCAGTACTGGGACGACGTGAATGGTGGGTTTTTGCCACCAGACCGAGTCAGGGAGGCACGTCAGCTCGAGTTGGACTATCTTAGGAAGCAAGAGGTTTACGAGAAGGTGCCGCTCGAGGAATGCCTCAGAGAGACCAACGGGAAGGGTCCAATCACCACCCGTTGGATAGACACCAACAAGGGAGACCCCGCCAATCCCAACTTCAGGTCGAGATTGGTGGTCCGGGAGATCAAGGCCCGGAAGAGTCCAGAGGAAAGGATTCCTCAGAACATGCTGTTTTCGTCAACACCGCCTTTAGAGGCTATGAGGCTGCTATGTAGCCTATGGGCCACTGAGCGTGTATCCCATGGAGGACGACCACTCAAGATCGGACTTTGGGATATATCAAGAGCCCACTTCTATGGCGTACCCAAACGCCGCATATACATCCAGTTGCCGGACGAGGACGCCAGTCCGGGAATGGTGGGTCGTTTGACTAAGTCGATGTACGGGACACAGGATGCCCCTAACATATGGCAGCAGCACTACACGCAGCTGTTGATCAAAGCCGGATATCTCCGGGGAAAGTCAAATGGCTCAGTGTTCTATCACCCGACACTGGGAATAAGAGTGCTGGTGCACGGAGATGATTTCATGGCGTTAGGAGACGCCGAGGCGCTGAAGGAAGTAGATACTTTGCTTCGCAGTGCCTACGAGTTGAAATGGCTCGGGACGATAGGTGATGAGGAAGGAGACCACAAGGAGGTCCACTTTCTCAACCGGCTCATTCGTTGTGAACAACATCAAGGAGCGAGTGCGATCCTGATCGAGCCAGATCGACGCCATGTTGATTTGCTTGTGCAGCAGCTTGGCATGGAGAATGCCAAGGGAGCGGAGACACCGGACGTGAAGAAGTCCGTGGATTTGCAGATGCAGGAAGCCCGGAGCCCAGCTCTACCGAAAGAGCAGGCTTCCCTGTATCGCTCATGCGTGATGAGGGCAGCGTACCTGTCACAGGACAGGTTGGACATCAGCCACGCTGTGAAGAATCTTGCGAGGAAGATGGTTTCTCCTACAGAGGCATCTTTGCAGGATTTGAAGCGACTGTGTCGCTACCTCATCAAGAAGCCGGACGTGTGTCAGGTCTTTGCACGGCAAGCCAAGCCGAGCAAGCTCCGAATCCAGGTGGATTCCGATCATGCCGGAGACGCAATAACGAGGAGATCCACAACAGGCATGGTTGCTCTGTATGGGTTGCATGTGCTCAAGCACAGCAGCAATGTGCAGTCGACCATCGCTTTGTCGACTGGGGAGTCGGAGTATTATGCTCTTGTCAAAGGAGGTTCAGTTGGTCTAGGCCTACAGTCACTCTTGGAGGACTTTGCGGTCGAGACCCAGGTGCTGATTCAATCAGATGCGACTGCAGCAAAAGGAACTGTCAATCGGGCAGGTCTGGGAAAGGCCCGTCACATCCAGACGAGGTTCCTGTGGTTGCAGGAAAGGGTCAGCATGGACCATCTGAGGGTGGAGCATACCCCTGGCAAGTCCAACAGGGCGGATGCTCTAACAAAGAGCATTCCAGGTGTACAGATGTCTGAGACCATGCGAAGGTGTGGTTATGTTTTCCTTAACCAGCGTAGCAAGGGACAGCTTAAGCTACTAGAAGGCTAAGGTCCCTGGCCAGACTCCGCTACCTATATTGCTGTGCGAGCGTGTACAGAGACGCTCTTCCAGCAAGGAGGAGTCATGATATGTATAGTCATAATTGCCCAATGCGCTGATTGCACTCCGTGTGGTTTTGGCTCAAGAAAAGGGTGCGCTCCGCAGTGCACCCCAGAGCCGAGATATTGCATTTTGATTTTGTCTGGGGGCCAAAGGAGCAACGTGTGTCCAAGTTACTGCCCCTTGAACGGTGTGTCCGTCAAAAACAATCCAAGCCAAGGTGTCTGCAACTGAGGCGCTCCTTGTGTCGCTCACGGTCCAGGTTCGCTCTATCTGGTTCGCTCTATCTGCTGGGTAGGCCCTGAAGCATCTGAAGCGCGGCTTGATGGGCCCGGATCGCGGCTCTAGGAAGCGTCAACGCGGCGTTTCAGGCGGCGTGGGGCGGGTCTTGTCTGGGAGGTGCCATGTGGCAGCTGCACGCGCCACCCGGATGTGGGAAAACACACCTCCTACAGACTCAGGATGGTGCGATCCGTGCGCTCTGGCTGCACTTGCAGGAGGTTTGTTTGGAATGAAACCACTTTCTCAGGGGTTTCGGAAAATTGACATGGTTTGGGGGGGCTCTCCATGGATTGCGCCTCTCCCTTAGTCTGTTCGGATGTCGCTACCTGGTGCGCGGCGAGCGTCCTGGGCGGTTGTAAAAAGCCACGCCACGAGCTCGCGAGCTTTCCGACAGCGACTTGCTGGAACTGGCGGTCCTGAAGTGCCAATGCAGAGCGTCGTGAGTTTTCTTGGGCGGGGTGCCGAAATGCCAGCCTTGCCAGTGAAAACGCAAACACCGTAAAGTTGATGCGGGGGGACGGCTGATTTCATTGAGAACCCCATGCAAAACGCACAAAGCGTAAAGTTTGCCATTGCCGAGAAACAGCAAGAAACATATTTCCGAAGCCTTTTCAACTTTATGATGGAGTTTTCCAATGAAAACGACCTGTGCCACGCCTTCTGATGCGGACCAAGGCTGGCACAAGCAGCGAGCCTCCTGCGATGTCAGAAGTGGACTGAGATCCTTCGGGAACCGACGCGGAAGCTCCCTCCTGCCGCAGGTGTGTGTGTGTGTGTGTGTGAGTGAGCAATTTGCTTGGCCGTGTTTCAGGGAGTACCGTTCGAGCCTCGAGCGCGCGCAGTCAGGAATTCGCCTAATTTCTGAGACTTGACATCAGAGCAGCTTGGGCTGCTTTTTGTCACGGCAGGAGCTGAAAAACATGCGACCGTCTTGGAAAAGCAGCGGTGGAAGAGTGCCCCTGCAGTCTTGTGTCGAGGGGGGCTGGACTCTTGCAGGAGATCCCACATCACTCTGACCCTGGAACTGTGTGAGTGGTGCTCGTTAGGGGTGATCCCTACATCTGCCTCCCCGCTGACAGGATGTTTTTTGGTGTGCGTTTTGCACACATTGCGCCAATCGTGTGATCAAATGTTTCGTGAATGTGAATTCTCTTCCTCACAGGGCCTGTGGCCAGGTTCGCTCCTGTCTTCCGGACCCCTGTCCCATAAATGTTGCAACTGCGCGGCACCTTCGCTTGTGACCTCCTTGTTTTTCTCGCTTGTTACCGTCCTTTTCATCGCTTGTGACCTTGGCTTGTCACGCGCCACACACACGCACGGACCCATGCATTTCTGCGCCCAGGCATTTACGTGCTCACACGCGCACCCACGCGCTCCCGCGCCCAGGCATTTACGCACCCACACAGCGCACCCACTTCTACGGCACCCATGAATCATGCACCCACGCTTGTGCGCACGCCATGCAAACACGCATGTGCGCTAGAGAGGGTGCGGAGTGCTGGCCTGCGGCGCGTGTGCAGGTGTCCCACGTTACCTGTGCTGCTGGCTTGCGCGCCCCACGCTGCTGGTTTGCGCGTGTTCCCCCCCCCCCGCCACCCCAGTGCTGGAGCGTGCCCTACCCGGGATGTCGTTGCATCCCCCCCCCCCCCCCCGCACCCAGGTCGAAATGATTAGATTTGAGGTCGCAATGCCACTATTTTTGCGCCGTGTCGCCTTTTTGTATAAGGCAGTGCGTCGACCCTTTCTGGTTACGGTCCCTTTCATGCCCCTCACACATCGCTTTGAAAAAAGGAGATCAAACAACCGCAAATCAAACACGAGTGTTGATTTGAATAGTTCAGTTTGGAACTACCACATGACGGAACTTTCGTAGATTGATAGCGCGGAGTGGTTGACTTTCCCTCGAAAATGACACAGGTCCCTTCTCGGCATCACACACACACATGAGACATTTTCCAGCCAACCGCCTTTTTCCGTGAGGCACAACCTACGCCAAGCGTGCGCCAAGCGTGCCGCCCATCCCTGAGGCCGGAAATGGGGGAGTCTGCGACGCAGGGATTTTGACCATTGTGGTTTCCCTCCAAAGCTTTATAGCAGCCTCAGATGTAGGGTTACCAACATGATTGGCTGGGTCTGCTTTTTGCAGATGAGCAGTGGTACGTCAGTGGAATCCCATGTCGTGGCAACATGAAATTTCGACCTCCTAATTGCCCTGGAATTTGCACGAGTGTGTTTTTGGGGTTCATGAATTATGTAAACCATAACCCCCGAAGTGTTTGCACCTGCTGGGTGCAAGAGAAACATGTAGTCATAATATGCAAGCATGTTGCTCCTGCTATGCTAAGTTAACTTGGTTTGGACGAGGTCGCAACCCCATTTTTGGTTGTTTAAGTCCTTGTGCGTCCTTTCTCTATTCTATATCAAGTTTTCTTTGGGCGAGGTGATGGCACAGAGGGGAAATCTTATGACCTCGTTGGCCAATCCAACAGGCCACGCAGAAGATCACCTTAAGACGGCCAATGAAAGAAACGGCTTTCACATGGAGCCCAATAGGAGGCCCCACCAATTACATTTCTCAAAAAGTGGTTCCGTTTGAAGGCGGATCAACAGTTTGACCAAGATATGCCTAGCTTGAGCCACGAATGGGCGGGCGAAGCTTCGTGCAGTTGCGGCGTCGCGAAGCCCATTTCCCGTGATACCAACGCACCCCATTTTTGCGTGACACAGGAATGTCAACCTCTCGAAATGGGACAATTCTAGCAGTCAACCAGGAACCAGGGGTTTGATCCCCAGTAGTCCTGGGTTTGGCCCGCAGAAGGAACGGACACGAAGCAACTCATGTTGGTATTTAAGTTGGGAGCTGGCCTACCGCTTTGGGGTGGGGTGGGCGGGGTGGGCAAAAATCAAGCAAACAGGCAGGCAGCCAGGCAGGCAGGCAAGAAACAAAGAGACAAGCAAACCAGCAAAACAACAAAACAGAAAAACAAACAAACAAAGAGACAAGCAATCAAACAAATATAGCATCCTGTCAGGAGAGGACCTTCAGCAAGGATGAGGCGCACAGAACTCGTACGCAGCGAATCTCAGAGTTGTTGGAATGAGGTTGGGTTTGATAAAAGGGGCTAAACACAAAAAGAAGAAAAACTATCCTGAGGAAATTTGGCTCGGCCCATTATATTTGTCCAGAGCCTCATACCCTCCATCCCATGTTGCCATGATACCCAGGAAGCTGATTTTGGCACCCTCCAAGGCGTAATGGTGGGAGAAAGGGTGCCCACTTCTGTGATGCCGGGGAACGTACGCTCTTAACCATCCTTTTGGAGCCATTTAAAGTGACACTGTTTTGGCAGGGCGAGTTCCCAAAGGGGAAATATAGGGAGCCCCCCATTGGGAAGGTCCCATCAGCTGTCTTTGCCTGTGGCTCTTGGAATGCTCTTGGAGTTAAGGGGGATGACTGTGAAGAAAGCAAGGCGACCAAGCATCCGGAGTGCAAACCTCTCCCATCCCTCAAGCAGTTCTCTTTGTTGGAGCTTCGGCGATTGGAAGTCCGAGTTTCAACAAATCCATGGCTTGGTTTAAGATTCTCAGTGGAAACCATGACCTCATCCCCAAACCATCGAGCCCCACACCACGTGTCTTTAAAGATAGGATTTGGACCGCGGAGCATGTTTCCTTTTTGGTTTCCCTTCAACATAATCCAAAAGGGAGTCCCCTTCTTGGCCTTGCTCGTTTGTTTGATCTTTCATCTTACAACTTGGAAAGAGAGTGCCTAGCTGCAGTTGCATTGGACCAGGAAGCATGACTGTCTCCCGTTAACCAGCGTTCGACTTGACAATCCGACACCAAGCGAGCCTCACTCAAAACCCGGGCAAGTGAAGGCCGCTCGAAGATGTTCGTCCCAACTGCAAATTCTGCAGAAAGCCTTCTGTCTTGCTGATCCTCTACCATTCGGTTTTGGGTAGAATTTTAGTATCATATTGCCATGGTAACTTGGGAATGTTGAAATTCGGTTGACTGCCTCCGTTTGTTGAAGGTATTTGAAGGTGATTGCGCATGTTGGCCCAGTCGGCTTTAGAGCCAGCTCGTCATGAGTTTCTTCTTGTTGGTTTTCGCCTTTGGCAAGGTTCTTTCTCTACCTGCCTGTGGATATAGGGAACCCTGTGGATATAGGGAACCCCATGGGCGCCGGGCAAGAAGGAAGTGGTACAATGGCTCCGGCGGACTCGAGCCACACCCGCAAAGTTGGCGAGGCTGTGTGCGCGAGGTTTGGTTCGAGTCTGCCTTGTGGCCCGACCAGTTAGAACTCGTGATTTCTGGTGGGAAGTTTAGTGCGATTGACGGGCTGGATGGGAAGAGACGCGGTTCTCGGATCCAATCCAGCCAGCTGTGCTCGCAACAGGGCTTGCTCTTATCGCCTCAGCTCTACACTGAAATGGGAGTGTCCAAATTGGAGCATCCAAATCAGGGCTTGCGGAGTAGGAAGAGGGTGGTTGATGACCACTGTTGTGCTGAATGGTTCGCTGCCTCGCCCGCCTCCTCATTTGGAGCCGGCTTTCTCGCGTTGCAGCCCCCTCCGCTAGCCCGAGCCCAAGGCCCCCAGGATTCCTCCAAATAAAGTTTTCTGCTACAGCTTCATTCTGGGAATCCAATGTGGCCTTTTTTATTGTGGGCAAAGTGGTCATAGGAGTTGCCGATGTCGCAATCACTGGTATATTTGCCACAACCATACCACCGGAGGTGTGGGCTCACCACTGCCCCTGTACTTGTTTTGGGGTGTTTCTATCATTGTGCTGTCGGGTTTGCCATTTTGGGCTCAAGTTCTTCTCGGGACAGGCATGGCTTTCCTTTTGCATTACAAGACAAGATTATGAAACTTTGCCTCTTTGCTTAAGAGATGCATGGTCGTCAAGGGGCAAACTTACGGAGGCCCCAGGACAAATCAAGCCCCACACCCCACCCCCCCCCTACGGGCGTGCCCTTTTGTCCCATGGAAATCATGGGAAGTCCTTGGAAGCCGACACACCACGGGCTCTCTTCACTCGCAGGATCTGTCTGCGGAGGTGCTGAAGGCGGCGCCGGAGGAGGATTTGGAGGCGCGGTCCTTCCGGGAAGCGGCCGAGGGGCCTCCACCTTAGCCGGGCCCTTTGGCGGGCCTTGTGCGCCCCTTGTGTCAATTTGTGTCACCTCAAGCCAGACCCCAGGAGTGTGTGTGAAAGTTGTTACCCAACCCTGCTTTGCACCCAGATAGAGATGCCTTGTTCGCCTTGGTTCTTTGAATCCCGCAGACTTCGGAAGGCCAATTCTGACCTGTGAACTGTTCAGGCAGTTCTTGACCCATTCTTGGAGGTTCCAAAAGGTGAACCAACCTTTAAGTTTGGAAGACTTTCCGAGCCATCGGACTTTTCCTTTTCCTGTGGCTTCTTTCATTTGCTCATGTCATTCTGGGCGCTTCACTCGACTCCGGGCCAGGGCCTGCGCCTGGCTGCGAAGGACGGGTGAAACGGGGAGAAACGGGGAGAACAGGCGGAGTTTGCCAAACATGGGGCCCAAAAGCCGAACCATTTTTCGGTGGGCGGGGCCTGTTTGGGTTTCATGTAAAGTAACAAGGGACACCCTTTCCAGCTGATTCAGCAGCTCCGAATTGGTTTTAGCAGATACCTTGGCCCATGGGCAGTTTCAACCCTTGGGCTTGCCTCAAAATCTGGTGCCAACCAAAATGGGCTTCAGTGTCCTTTTGGTTTCGCGCCACAAGACCACCCAAAACGCCCTCCAAAACGGAACCACACCCAGTTGGTCAGAGTGATCTCATTGCTGCGCCCGAGGCTGTATCCTGCCAAAGTGGGCTTCCCATCCCCATGACTTCTGCATCCGGATATCAACAGTGCCTCTGAAGCCCAATTTGCCACAACCATGAATGGCTTTTGGAGATAAAAGTGAAAGGATGTAAGACTCACGGGTCGAATAATTTTCAGGGCACGCCCTCTTCAGCCTCTTGTTTCAATTAAACCACCGGAACATTTCGAGGAAAACAGAGCTCTTTGGCCGAAGTTTGTTCACCACATTCGCGGGGCCAAAGGCCACAACCGCCGAGTACCCACAGTCTGACCGCACCATTCAGGGCTCTTTAATGTTGGAGTAGTGCAATGATCATAATGCAACAAAGGCTGGTCAATTCTCCAGGCAATGTAATGCATAATTGCAGCAAACCCAATTAGAGTTGAACTGCCAACTCCAAAGTATGATCCATTAAAATGAATCATATTGTCTCCAAGTATCTCCATTACTTACAGTTGAATACCTGAAATATCCTGAAATGAATGTTTGAAACCTCCGGGGCACCTCTTAGGCAGCGTTGTCAGAAGGCTTCGCGTTTATCAGGGCAAGGCTTAGCCGATTTGCTCTCGGCTTCTTGCCAGGACACGCTTCTGGCGGCCTGCGCAGACGGGCGTCTTGAAAGTGCGCTGCATTCCCGGACGGAGGCGCGCAAGGGACATCAGGTTTGTTACATAATATGCATCCATATTAATTATCGTTGCGTCTTGTTTGAAGGAGAACGCCCCAAAAAAGGACGGTACAACTTGCAGTCCCTGGTCCATTGGGATGGACATGAGGGCATGAGAACTCTTTGGACTGCTTACTCATAGTGCACCATTACTTGAAACTTGGATAGTTTGCAGTTCCATGGCAACAAATTCTGGGCATGCTTAGTTGCAGTTCAAAAGATGATTTTGCGACTTGGAAGGGGGCACTTTGTGTAGAGTGCAGAGGTCTTCGTGCGCTTTGATTCCACAGTGCCTTCAACTATTTGAATGATCCGTGTTTCCTCAATCTGCCTCAAGTGACCTCTCATCATTTGCGTCTGGAGCGGAAGGTTGGGCCTCCTTTTCCACTTCTTCCCAATGCGCTTTTTCCATGGCCCCTTGAAATCGTTTGCAGTGTTTTCCCATTGAGGGATTGCCCGCCAAGTAACATGGACCCACTCCCTCAGGAACCTTATAGTTGGGAGCAATTCTAAGAGTACAGTAAGGATTGGGATTAGCCACATTCCCCCCCCCAAGATGCATGGAACCTGCACTCTTGCAGAAAAACAGGGAACCCAAACCGCCATTGTTTGTAGAGGAGTGCCCTTTTTTCCTTGAGGGCTGGCCCTGAAAAAAGTCAACAATCACCCAAACTCGGAAGAAAAGCGGGTACCTAGTTGGCCCATTTGTTCAGCGGCGGCCTTAAACCTTTGGCAGGCGCCCAACTAAAAGTGCTCAACCTCACCTTTTCCTTCCGAGCGAGTTGGTGGGAAATCACCCTGCTGATGGTGGCTGATGACTCTTGGCATGTCAATCATGGCCAGCAAAACCCAGAACTCCAGTGGCACCACGTTGACTTGCGGAATCAACTATCCTAAAATCAGCTGCTGTTGTTGCCTTTGGAGGTCTGGGCTCGGTTTGGACGACAATCAAAACCCAGGTGGATGAAGGGTGGACAGGGACAGTCCCAGCCCTTTTGATTCTTTACATGGTTTGGGGTGCACCACTCGAATGCAGTTAGGCTTTGATTGTGATTCACTTGGATTTGGAGGAAGCCCACCCCTCTTGTTTTTGCTCAAGGGAGGTCCGGTTTTGATTGCGACTGAGGTGGCCGGGTCCCTGGCAATGTGGGCCGCGGACAATTGCAGCGTCGAGGATTCAGAGGAAGGGACGAGCAACCAATGGATCCCAGCGCGTCACCGCCTCCAGTGAAAGTAAATGGCACAATGCCCCCAGGAAGTGTTGATCCACCCCTTTGCTTAAAGGCAATTGAAGGTCATCTACTTTCACAATGGTGTAGGTTCCAGAGTTAAAATGCTCAACTTTGCTTGTTTGGCAGGTCCCCCACTTAGAATGATATCAACCCCAAGAAAGGGGTTCCTTATTTCTACAGTTTGGGTCAGAGGGCAACTAGAGATTTCGGGCTTGCGCACGAGTTTGAAAGATGAGCCATTCAATGCCCAGCCCAAATTCACTACAGACTGGAAGCTTTGACCGAACCATATGTGTGTTTCTACAAATCCGGGACCTACACCTCGCAAATGCCAATTGACAACCCCTACCTTCCCCTTAAGCAGGTGGGACCCACAAAGCTTGACAACCTATTTGAGCCAGATCTCCCAGCCGCCTTCCGAGCAGAATTGGCCGTGGGGGGGGGGAGGTTGTACAGGGCAACTTGATTTGGGCCGGTTCCAAACGAGCAGCCAGAGGATCGCCTGGTAAATCATGTGGCTTTGGATGTATCCTCATGAGGGTCCACGAAAATATGAATTATTTGGATTTGGATCCCGCTGCGTTTCACAACTCGACTACAGTTTTTATGCACCAGGCAGGACACAGGAAAGGAACAGATCTTCCCGCACTGTGTGTGGCTTTTCTTCGTTCCAACGGCCCCTCAAAAAGCCCTTCTCCCCCCCCCCTCCGTCCCAATGCCCCAAGGGGCGCCAAGGGACGCCTTCCTTTAGGACATCAACACCATCAAGCAGAAGGCGGCAGATGCCTTGGTCAAGGCACTGGGCATGCAGGACCCCGTGAGAATATTTTGGGCGAATCCCAGCAGAAGGATTCCCATCTCTTCCTGCGGAATGATCCTCGCAAAGGGAGTTCTGGGATGTTTTGTCAGAGGTTCTCCTAAGCCTTTCAGCTTTCCACCACAAGGCAAGTTTCGCAGTCTAGATTCAACGCTAACTTCGGGGATGGTACGGCGCATAGAGAGAGAGAGAGAGAACAAAAACAAAACACAACAGCAAGCAGCAACAACAAAAACAAGAACAACAAACACATCACTATTTTGGTTTGCAATCCGTGTTCACCCCATCCGACCGCTCGGTGGGTGGATCAGGAAGGATTCCCTCCATTCAAGTACACTGACGTCATGGAAAAAGTGGGTTTCAACTTGTCCCCTTGTGAAAAGTTGAACTAACGCCTTAAGTGATCAGCCCAAATGGCCCGGCGATGCCTTGGGCTAATATGGCAATTGTAGGGGTCTCCTATTCGAAACAACACCCATTTGGGTTTGTTTCTGCCTGGGAAATCCCCGTACAATATGTTGTTCAAGCTCAAACCTTGTATGCCTCACAAAGGATATCACCCTCCCCACTTAGACACACATGTATGGAACCTCCAAGGAAGCCAAAAGCATAACTCCCAGGTCTCAAGTTGGTCATTCATTCGGCGCGCTCCATCCATGGGACCAAGTTTGTCGTGGTTTGGACAATTTTGAGGGGGGGGGGTGCGCGCTTTGCTCAAAACAGGGGCCTTCTGGAGCGTCCAAGTTGGTGGGGATTTCATGTTGGTCAGGTTGTATGGTGGGTTCCATGCTTGCTTACCCCTTGCTCCCCGAGTGACTTTGATCCATGCGCCTCACAGAGCCGGGCTCGAGCCAGCCCCGCGCTGCCGCCAAAGCCCTCACACCCAGCATGCCCCTGCCCCCCTTGGCGGCCGAAATGGCAGCGGGGCGAGCGCTCGAGATCGAGGCGCTATTTGCTGCGGCGTGGAGTCGTGTGTTTTTGGGCATCTCCGGGGACTGATTGTGGAAGGATTCCCGACTTCCTATATTGGTTGCTGTTCGCTCGAACGCAGCTTTTCAGGCGGCGTGTGTACTGGAATCCTCTGGGCTGGCTTTTTTGGATTGATATGAAACCCCAAGGCCCGACATGTTTAGAGGAATTTGCTTTTGGGGCAAGCGACCCTTTTCGGATTCCATCTTAGTTTGTAGTGGAGCGACGTGAAAGTAGATGCCACACTTTTGTTTGCTTAGATAAGAAAAGGGGATTCTGACCTAAATTGTACCATCTATTCTCCCTAGCTTGGGTGACCCTAGCTGGGTTCTAACACCTGGCTTCTAGAATGCGAAGGGCATGATTGTCCTTTGGCACACGCGTATTTTTGTACCCGCAGACTTGCGTAGACCCGTAGACTGAACCCCCCCGCCCCCCCCCCCCCTGTTTTGCGGCCTCAGTCCTCGCAGGAGGAGTCTGTAAGACCGCCGCCGAAGCCGAAGTCGCAGCTGCTGGCGTCGTTGTCGACGTCCACGCCGCTGCAGATGGCCATGGACCCCTTCGAGGATGGCAACGTGGTGGTTCAGAACGCCTTCTGCTTCTGCCGCTCGCCCCACTGCTCGCCCCTTTGGGATGAGGGGATCTCAAGGAACTGAACCCAGGACTGAGATCGCCAGGCTGCAAAGGAGACAAGGAAGCATAATAGAAAAGGTGAAAAAGCCCGCTCTATAAGTGGCAACCGCCAAAACCAGTTCAATTTAAGATCACGCATTTTCAAGCCTTCTCCATAGTTGAACGGCTCTAGCATCGTTCAGCGTGTCTTCAGCCTGTCGCATGAGAGGCTTGAGCAACCATAATATCAGCCAGTTCCATTTATGATCACGCATGTTGAAGCCTTCTCCGTGGTTGAAGGGTTCTCCCCAGGTTCCTGTGAGGCCTCACCGCAAATTTTAAAAAATAGCCTCAGCATGG